>WFAB01001613.1:0-12500 GCA_018977245.1 Lethenteron camtschaticum
AAGGCATTTTCGCGGAAGTCAACTCTTAACAGACACCAGAAAACACACGAGCGAGAAGCCATTCAATTGCTCCGTGTGTGAGAAGGCACGGGGAGGGGGGCGAGGAGACACGGAGAGTGGATGAGTGAAGGAGTGTGGCGGTGATGTTGATGATACAACCCACCCACCCCCCAACCACCCACCCACTCAACCACCCACCTATGCACTCACCCACTCACCCACTCACCCACCAACCCACCCACCACCTATCCCTCACCCACTCAACCACGCACCCATCTATCCACTCACTCACACCACCCACCCACTCACCTATCCACTCACCTACTCAACCACCCACCCACTTACCCACCCACTAACCCACCCACTCACCTATCCACTCACTCACTCAACCACCCACCCACTCAATCACCCCCACCTATCCACTCACCCACTCAACCACCCACCCACTCAACCACCCACCTATCCACTCACCCCTCAACCACCTACACACTCACCCACCCACCTATCCACTCACCTCAACCACCTACTCACTCACCCACCCACCTATCCACTCACCTACTCAACCACCAACCCACTCAACCACCCACCCACTCACCTATCCACTCACCCACTCAACCACTCACCCACCACCTATCCACTCACCCACTCAACCACCTACCCACTCACCCACCCACCTATCCACTCACCTACTCAACCACCCACCCACTCAACCACCCACCCACTCACCTATCCACTCACTCACTCAACCACCCACCCACCCACTCACCTATCCACTCACCCTCAACCACCCACTCACCTATCCACACACCCCCAACCACCCACCCACTCAACCATCCACCTATGCACTCACCCACTCACCCACCCACCTATCCCTCACCCACTCAACCACCCACCCACCCATCCACCCACTAACCCACCCACTCACCTACCAACCACCCACCCACTCAACCACCCCACCCACCTATCCACTCACTCACTCACCCACCAACCTATCCCTCACCCACCCACCTATCCACTCACCCACTCAACCACTCACCCACCCACCTATCCACTCACCCCACTCACCCACTCACCATCTACCCACCCCCAACCCCACCCACTCAACCACCACCTATGCACTCACCCACCCACCCACTCACCCACCAACCACCCCCACCTATCCCCTCACCCACTCAACCACCCACCAATCTATCCACTCACTCACTCGCCACCCACCCACTCACCTATCCACCTATCCACTCACCTACTCAACCACCCACCCACTCACCCACCCACTAACCCACCCACTCACCTACTCAACCACCCACCCACTCAACCACCCACCCACCAACCACCCACTCAACCACCCACCCACTCAATCACCCACCTATCCACTCACCTACTCAACCAACCCACCCCACTCACCTATCCACTCACTCACTCAACCACCCACCCATTCAATCACCCACCCACCCACCTATCTACTCACCCACTCAACCACCCACCCACTCAACTATCCACCTATCCACTCACCCACTCAACCACTCACCCACCCACCTATCACTCACCTACTCAACCACCCACCCACTCAACCACCCACCCACTCACCTATCCACTCACTCACCCACCCACCCACCTATCTACTCACCCACTCAACCACCCACCCACTCAACCTATCCACCTATCCACTCACCCACTCAACCACTCACCACCCACCTATCCACTCACCTACTCAACCACCCACCCACTCAACCACCCACCCACTCAACCATCCACTCACTCACTCACCCACCCACCTATCCACTCACCTACTCACCACCCACCCACTCATCCACCCACCCACCCACCTATCCACTCACCCACTCAACCACTCATCCACCCACCTATCCACTCACCCACTCAACCACCCACCCACTCAACCACCCACCCACTCACCTATCCACTCACTCAATCAACCACCCACCTACTCACCTATCCACTCACCCACTCACCTATCCACACAGCCCCCAACCACCCACCTATCCACTCACCCACTCACCTATCTACCCACCCCCCAACCACCCACCCACTCAACCACCCACCTATGCACTCACCCACCCACCCACTCACCCACCAACCCACCCACTCACCTATCCACTCACACTCAACCACCCACCCACTCACCTATCCACTCATCCACCCACCCACTCACCCACCTACCCACTCAACCACCCACCCACTCCACCACCTACCCATCCACCTATCCACTCACCCACTCAACCACCCACCCAACCATCTATCCACTCACCTACTCAACCACCCACCCACTCAACCACCCACCCACTAACCCACCCACTCACCCACTCAACCACCCACTCAACCACCCACCCACTCAACCACCCACCCACTCAACCACCCACCCACTCATCCACTCACCTACTCAACCACCCACCCACTCAATCCACCCACCCACCCACCTATCCACTCACCTACTCAACCACCCACCCACTCACCCACCCACTAACCCACTCAACCACCCACCCACTCACCCACCCACTAACCCACTCAACCACCCACCCACTCACCCACCACTACCCACTCAACCACCCAACCACTCAACCACCCACCCACTCACCTATCCACTCACTCACTCAACCACCCACCCACTCAATCATCCACCCACCCACCTACCCACTCACCCACTCAACCACCCACCCATTCAACTATCCACCTATCCACTCACCCACTCAACCACTCACCCACCCACCTATCCACTCACCCACTCAACCACCTACCCACTCACCCACCCACCTATCCACTCACCCACTCAACCACCTACTCACTCACCCACCCACCTATCCACTCACCCACTCAACCACCTACTCACTCACCCACCCACCTATCCACTCACCTACTCAACCACCAACCCACTCAACCACCCACCCACTCACCTATCCACTCACTCACTCAACCACCCACCCACTCACCCACCCACTCACCCACTCAACCACCCACCCACTCAACCACCCACCCACTCAACCACCCACCCACTCAACCACTCACCTACTCAACCACCCACCCACTCACCTATCCACTCACTCACTCAACCACCCACCCACTCAACCACCCACCCACCCACTCAACCACCCACCCACCCACCTCCTCACCCCACCACCACTCACCCACCCCCACCACCCACCCACCCACCTCACCCCCCACCCACCCCCACCACCCACCCCCCACCCACCAGCGAGCCCGCGCCCAGCCCCGACGTGCCCCCGGTGCTGGCGACGGTGTGGGGCGAGTGCCAGGAGGCACATCTGCTCCAGGCTGGAGAGTCCCGGCAAACTCGAGTGCACCACGTGGGCCGACAGGACCCTGGCCAGCTCCGGCACAAAGTCTCCGGGGCCTCCGGCCGACGGGCGGACGGCGCCGCCTCGGCGGGAGGAGGGGGCGGCGCTGGCGGCGTTGGCGGGAGGGGGGCGGCGCTGGCGGCTCCGTCGCGGTGGGGGAGGTGAAGAGGGAGGCGAGCCGCCGTGGCCGTTGTGGTGGTGGTGGTGGTGGTGGGGTGGAGGGGGTGGACGGGTCGCGTGAGGCTGGGCGGGTGGGCGGAGAGAGAGACGGGTTTGAGACTGGCGCTACCGCCACCGCCGCCACCACCACCACCATCACCCCACCACCCACCCACCACCACCACCATCACCCCCCACCCCCACCCTACCACCACCACACCCCCGCCACCCCCACCACGACACACACAGAGACACACACACAGAGACAAAGACCCCCCTATAGCATTGACAGACTGTAGGGGCAAGTGCAGTTAGCGAGTAGCGCCTGTGAAGGCTACCGGCACTGTGGCTACACACACAGAGGGGGTGGGTGGCCAGCACTACCACGCCCGGCCGCCTTTGTCTCTCCCCCAGTGCTAGCGATGTTCACTACCACACACCACTGCTACACCAGCTACTCATTTCAGGCTGAGTCGACCTAGGCGAGGCCTAGGACCGGTTCAGATAATCAACCCACCCACCCACACGGCCAACGTGAACCCCACCCACCCGCACGGTGACCGTGAACCCCACCCCCACACGGTCACCGTGAACCCCACCCACCCACACGGCCACCGTGAACCCCACCCACCCACACGGTCACCGTGAACCCCACCCACCCACACGGCCGTCGTGAACCCCACCCACCCACACGGCCATCGTGAACCCCACCCACCCGCACGGTCACCGTGAACCCCACCCACCCACACGGCCACCGTGAACCCCACCCACCCACACGACCGTCGTGAACCCCACCCACCCGCACGGTCACCGTGAACCCCACCCACCCACACGGCCACCGTGAACCCCACCCACCCACACGGCCACCGTGAACCCCACCCACCCACACGGTGACCGTGAACCCCACCCACCCACACGGCCACCGTGAACCCCACCCACCCACACGGCCACCGTGAACCCCACCCACCCACACGGCCACCGTGAACCCCACCCACCCACACGGCCGTCGTGAACCCCACCCACCCACACGGCCACCGTGAACCCCACCCACCCGCACGGTGACCGTGAACCCCACCCACCCACACGGCCACCGTGAACCCCACCCACCCACACGGCCACCGTGAACCCCACCCACCCACACGACCACCGTGAACCCCACCCACCCACACGGCCGTCGTGAACCCCACCCACCCACACGGCCACCGTGAACCCCACCCACCCACACGGCCATCGTGAACCCCACCCACCCACACGGCCATCGTGAACCCCACCCACCCACACGGCCATCGTGAACCCCACCCACCCACACGGCCATCGTGAACCCCACCCACCCACACGGCCGTCGTGAACCCCACCCACCCGCACGGCCATCGTGAACCCCACCCACCCACACGGCCATCGTGAACCCCACCCACCCACACGGCCATCGTGAACCCCACCCACCCACACGGCCATCGTGAACCCCACCCACCCACACGGCCAACGTGAACCCCACCCACCCCACGGCCATCGTGAACCCCACCCACCCACACGGCCATCGTGAACCCCACCCACCCACACGGCCAACGTGAACCCCCACCCACCCGCACGGCCATCGTGAACCCCACCCACCCGCACGGCCATCGTGAACCCCACCCACCCACACGGCCATCGTGAACCCCACCCACCCACACGGCCATCGTGAACCCCACCCACCCACACGGCCATCGTGAACCCCACCCACCCACACGGCCAACGTGAACCCCACCCACCCGCACGGCCATCGTGAACCCCACCCACCCACACGGCCATCGTGAACCCCACCCACCCACACGGCCATCGTGAACCCCACCCACCCACACGGCCGTCGTGAACCCCACCCACCCACACGGCCAACGTGAACCCCACCCACCCGCACGGTGACCGTGAACCCCACCCACACGGCCACCGTGAACCCCACCCACACGACCACCGTGAACCCCACCCACCCACACGACCACCGTGAACCCCACCCACCCACACGGCCGTCGTGAACCCCACCGCACCACAGAGTCGGGGTGCCGAGCGAGACGATTCAGGAGTTTGCGAGCGTCCACGGTGGCCTGGTAGAGCCGCAGAGAAGCCCCGTCCACGCCACGAAGCACGCACTGGGCGATGGCCACAGGGGGGCTGGGGAGATAAAGGTGGCTGGGACAAGGGGGCGGGCGGGGGGAGGGGGAGGGGAGGGAGGGGGGAGGGAGGGGGGAGGGAGGGCCAGGGAGATACGGGGAGGAGAGGGAGGGAGAGATCCACACGGTTATACAGCCACTCACCCACTCACTCACCCACCTGCACACCCACTCACCCACTCACCCACTCACCCACTCACCCACCCACTCACCCACTCACCCACTAACCCACCCACCAACCCGTCCACCCACCCACTCACTCACCCACTAACCCACCCACCCACTCACCCACTCACTCACCCACCCACCAGCAGCGTCTTGCGAGCCTTTCTCACTCAGCTGGCCCTGAGATGGAACAGATGGAGATTAGCCCACACACGGGGTAGAAGGGAGCGAGATGGAACAGATGGAGATTAGTCCACACACGGGGTAGAAGGGAGTGAGATGGAACAGATGGAGATTAGTCCACACACGGGGTAGAAGGGAGCGAGATGGAACAGATGGAGATTAGCCCACACACGGGGTAGAAGGGAGCGAGATGGAACAGATGGAGATTAGTCCACACACGGGGTAGAAAGGAGTGAGATATCATAGGCCTTGACCAGGTCAATAAAACAGAGATGTAGGTCTTGTTGGAACTCCCTACAACTCTGCTGTAGCAGACGGACAGAAAATATGGCATCTGTGCAGGACCGCCCTTTCCTGAAACCACATTGGGGCTCCGCAAGCCTCTCCTCAGCGTGCCTAGCAAGGCGATGTTGACCACCGCTCCACCACCTCCCGCATGAAAACGACGCATATGCATCGTGCACGTGCGCACACGATTCATATCGTCAGCTTAACCTGTGAAAATAATCACAAAACCACGCTACCCAAGTCTACTACTGTGTGTATGCCCATGGATCTGTACTTCTGTGCATGTCCACCCGTGTGTTTATTTACACTCGTTGATGTGGATATGTACATGCGTGAACGTGTGTGTATAGGTATGTACAATCATTTGTTCGCACATTTGTTCGTGTAGTAGAACGCAATCCCTTTGTACGTACACTGCTGTGTATGTACACTCGTGTGTGTATGTATGAGGCAGTGTGTATGCACATTCGTGTATGTTTCTACAGCGCTGTGTATGTCCACTCGTGTGTGGGTGTGTGTACATGGGGGTGTATGTGTGTACTCGTGTAAGTATGTGTATTGGAACACAACTTATTTTCATATTGTGTCGTACAAAGAATTGAGGGGCAACGTGGTGATGAATGCGGCACCACAACAGGGAACTACAGGGATGAGACTCCCCGCTCATGGTGCTAAATGAATGAAAACAGCGCCACTGAGCAGACAGAGCATTTTGTATTTCACCTTTTGATTTCACTTCCATATCATTGCGGATCTTCTCATGCTTGTTTCGTGTCCTCTCCAACACAGAACAATTGAATGGCTTCTCGTCCGCATGTGTTTTCTGGTTTCTGTGAAGAGTTGATTTCTGTGCAAACAACATCACTCCAGCTCGGTGTACAGGAAATCACTGAAAAATATCTAAGAGACACGAATATACACAGCAGTGCAACAGGTAACAGATGCACTCAATACGTAGGGGGGAGAGACACATGGGGAGAGAGACACGGAGATAGACTCGGGGGGAGAGACACATGGGGAGAGAGACACAAAATTATAGACACGCGGAGAGACGCACACGGGGAGATAGACACATGGGGAGACAGACACACGGGGAGACGGACCCGGGGAGACAGACACACGGGGAGATGGATACTGGGAGAGAGACACACGGGGAGAGAGACACGGAGATTGACTCGGGGGGAGAGACACATAGGGAGAGAGACACGGGAGACAGACACACGGGGAGATGGATACTGGGAGAGAGACACACGGGGAGAGAGACACGGAGATAGACACGGGGAGAGGGACACGGGGAGACAGACACTGGGATAGAGACACGGGGAGAGACACACGGGGAGAGAGACACACGAGGATACAGACACGTGGAGAGAGACACGGGGAGAGACATTGGGAGAGAGACACGGAGAGAGAGACACACGGGGAGAGAGAGACGGGGAGACAGACACTGGGATAGAGACACGGGGAGAGAGACACGGGGAGAGAGACACACGGGGAGAGAGACACGGGGAGAGAGACACACGGGGAGAGAGACACGGGGAGAGAGACACACGGGGAGAGAGACACACGAGGATACAGACACGTGGAGAGAGACACGGGGAGAGACATGGGGAGAGACACACGGAGAGAGAGACACACGGGGAGAGAGAGACGGGGAGAGAGACACGGGGAGAGAGACACACGAGGATACAGACACGTGGAGAGAGACACGGGAGAGACACGGGGAGAGACACACGGAGAGAGAGACACACGGGGAGAGAGAGACGGGAGAGAGACACGGGAGAGAGACATGGGGAGAGAGACACGGAGAGAGACACGGGGAGAGAGACACACGAGGATACAGACACAGGGAGAGAGACACGGGGAGAGAGACACGGGGAGAGAGACACACGAGGATACAGACACAGGGAGAGAGACACGGGGAGAGACACGGGGAGAGACACACGGAGAGAGAGACACACGGGCAGAGAGAGACGGGGAGAGAGACACGGGGAGAGAGACATGGGGAGAGAGACACGGAGAGAGACACGGGGAGAGAGACACACGAGGATACAGACACAGGGAGAGAGACACGGGGAGAGAGACACGGGGAGAGAGACACACGAGGATACAGACACAGGGAGAGAGACACGGGGAGAGACACGGGGAGAGACACACGGAGAGAGAGACACACGGGCAGAGAGAGACGGGGAGAGAGACACGGGGAGAGAGACATGGGGAGAGAGACACGGAGAGAGACACGGGGAGAGAGACACACGAGGATACAGACACAGGGAGAGAGACACGGGGAGAGACACGGGGAGAGACACAGAGAGAGACACGGGGAGAGAGACACACGGAGAGAGAGACACGGGGAGAGAGACACACAGAGAGACACGGGGAGAGAGACACACGGGAGAGAGAGACACGGGGAGAGAGAGACACACGGAGAGAGACACACGGGGAGAGAGAGACACGGGGAGAGAGACACGGGGAGTGAGATACATGGGGAGAGAGACACAGAGGAGAGAGACAGGGGGAGAGAGACACGGGGAGAGAGACACACGGGGAGAGAGACACACGGGGAGAGAGACACGAGGAGAGAGACATGGGGAGAGAGACACACGGGGAGAGAGACACACGGGGAGAGAGACAGGGGGAGAGAGACACGGGGAGAGACACACACGGGGATACAGACACGGGGAGAGAGACACGGGGAGAGACACGGAGAGAGACACGAGGAGAGAGACACACGGGATACAGACACGGGGAGAGAGACACGGGGAGAGACACGGAGAGAGACACGGGGAGAGAGACACACGGGGAGAGAGACACACAGGGAGAGACATGGGGAGAGAGACACGGGGAGAGAGACACGGGGAGAGAGACACGGGGAGAGAGACATGGGGAGAGAGACACACGGGGAGAGAGACACGGGAGAGAGACACACGGGGAGAGAGACATGGGGAGAGAGACACACGGGGAGAGAGACACGGGGAGAGAGACACACGGGGAGAGAGACATGGGGAGAGAGACACACGGGGAGAGAGACACGGGGAGAGAGACACACGGGGAGAGAGACATGGGGAGAGAGACACACGGGGAGAGAGACACGGGAGAGAGACACACGGGGAGAGAGACACGGGGAGAGAGACACGGGGAGAGAGACACGGGGAGAGAGACACGGAGAGAGAGACACGGAGAGTGTGATCACGATGCCACACAACAAAACATCAGCAGCGCGTTCTCAGTGTTGTTTTTTTTTGTACAGTGTATAGTGTAGTGTATCGTGTAATGTGTACATTTTACACTACTCTATACACTACACTACACACTACTCTATACACAACACTATACACTACACTACACACTACACTATACACTACACTATACACTACACTATACACTACTATACACTACACTATACACTACTATACACTACACTATACACTACACTACACTACACACTACACTATACACTACACTATACACTACACTATACACTACTACACACTACACTATACACTACACTATACACTACATTATACACTACTATACACTACACTACACACTACACTATACACTACACTACACACTACACTATACACTACACTATACACTACACTATACACTACACTATACACTACACTATACACTACATTATACACTACTATACACTACACTATACACTACACTATACACTACACTATACACTACACTATACACTACACTACTACACTATACATTACTATACACTACACTATACACTACACTATACACTACACTATACACTACACTACACACTACACTACACTATACACTACACTATACACTACACTACTACACTATACACTACTATACACTACACTATACACTACACTATACACTACACTACACTATACACTACACTATACACTACACTATACACTACACTACACACTACACTACACTATACACTACACTATACACTACACACTACACTACACTATACACTACACTATACACTACACTACACACTACACTATACACTACACTATACACTACACTACACACTACACTATACACTACACTACACACTACACTATACACTACACTATACACTACACTATACACTATACACTACACACTACACTACACTATACACTACACTATACACTACACTACACACTACACTATACACTACACTACACACTACACTATACACTACCTATACACTACACTATACACTACACTATACACTACACTACACTATACACTACACACTACACTACACTATACACTACACTACACACTACACTATACACTACACTACACACTACACTATACACTACACTATACACTACACTATACACTACACTACACACTACACTATACACTACTATACACTACACTATACACTACACTACACACTACACTACACACTACACTATACACTACACTATACACTACACTATACACTACACTACACACTACACTATACACTACACTACACACTACACTACACTATACACTACACTATACACTACACTATACACTACACTGTACACTACACTACACACTACACTATACACTACACTACACACTACACTATACACTACACTATACACTACACAAGTGATTTAACCGAGTATTGGTCACGAATCTTGCCACGTGTTAAAATGACCAAGTTACATAAAGTTCCTCCTGTGAGTACCATTCACACGAGTTCGTTTTCATCTTGTTGATTATCTGAAGCGTTCCTGGGCCTCCCCTAGGTCGACTCAGCCTCAAATGTAGGTCCTTGTGCGATGTGTGAACGTCGGGGAGACAAAGGCGGCCGGGTGTTGTTGTGCCGTGCCGGCCTTCATAGGTGCCGTTGTTAACAGCGCTCGCTTCCAAAGTCTATTCAAGGCGAAACTTGGGTGGGATTTACACTGAGACATCTTCTTTGCCAGTGGCAACATATAGTGATAGGTTTTTACCCTTTCAACTGGTACAAAAACTGACACCTTTATACAAGGCATCATGTTTGCAATAACCACAACACAAGCAGTCAAAATGCAAACAAAACAACTCTAATGATGATAATTATATGCACTGTCCTTGAAGTTGATTGGTCCACACCCGAGACAGCTTTTCTTAGAGCCTAGTCTCACATGGTGTTGGACCAGATGACGCCAAAAGGCGTACAACTCAAAGACAGCGCACTATCAGAGTATTGAGAGCTCGGGGTGAAGCATTTACATTATGAGACACCTCCTTTATCCAGTGGCAAAATATAGTGATAGGTTTTTACCCTTTCAACTGGTACAAAAACTGACACCTTTATACAAGGGATCATGTTTGCAATAACCACAACACAAGCAGTCAAAATGCAAACATAAAAAAACAACTCTGATACGCCTTTTGGCGTCATCTGGTCCAACACCAGTGGAGACTAGGTCTAAGAAAAGCTGTCTCGGGTGTGGACCAATCAACTTCAAGGACAGTGCATATCATCAGAGTTATGTTTTTTGTTTGCATTATGGCTGCAGGTATTGTGGTCTATGCAAACATGACTCCTTGTAGAAAAGGTGTCAGTTTTGTTGCCAGATGGAAGGGTAAAAAACCAATTATCATATTTTTACTGGCAAATGAGGTTCCAATCGTGTAGATGCTTCACCCCGAGCTCTCAATACTCTGATAGTGCGCTGTCTTTGAGTTGTACGCCTTGTGGCATCATCTGGTCCAACACCAGTGGAGACTAGGCTCTAAGAAAAGCTGTCTCGGGTGTGGACCAATCAACTTCAAGGACAGTGCATATCATCATCATCATCAGAGTTGTTTCTTTTTGTTTGCATTTGGACTACTTGTGTGTACCCGGCCGGGTACGGGTAGGCCGTGAGTCACTGGTGAGTCGCCGTTTGTCACTCATTTCCCAACGTCTTGTCTCTTCTCACAATTCAAGTTCCTAGAATCAACCCACCCGCGCCTGCAACGTGGCTTCATCCCAGAGGTCGCAATCAGGTAGCCGATACCAGCTCTGGTTTGGCCCCCGGAACGGTCTCGTTCTGAGTCAGTCACGTGGCGTTCTTCGTTTGATTCGGCCGTGTGACCTCCCTGCTCGGGGCAACCCCCGGGCAGTTTTAGTGGCGCAAGGAAATACTTAAATGATGCGAAATAGACACTAAACTGTTCGATTTAAAGCTTCTTTCGTGACTGCAGGGATTCATCTTCTTGGTTCTTTCGGTAAAGTCATGTAGAAGGGAAATAATAAAATAATAAAAAATTAAACATAATTATTTTAATG
>WFAB01001613.1:25000-27500 GCA_018977245.1 Lethenteron camtschaticum
ACCTCCACCTCCTTGACCTTCTCCTCCACCACCACCTCCACCTCCTTGACCTTCCCGGTGAGGTCACCGCCGCCACCGCGACCGGCGCTGCCGCTCAACGTAGCGGGGTCACCGCGACGCAGGCCGGCACGGCCTCCTTGGTGTGAAGCCATCCTGCAGCTGCCAACAGCGACTCACACAGAGACACACAGACTCACTACACAGACTCACTACACAGACTCACTACACACAGACTCACACAGAGACACACAGACTCACTACACAGACTCACTACACAGACTCACACAGAGACACACAGACTCACCACACAGACTCACTACACAGACTCACACAGAGACACACAGACTCACTACACAGACTCACTACACAGACTCACTACACAGACTCACTACACAGAGACCCACAGACTCACTACACAGAGACCCACAGACTCACTACACAGACTCACTACACAGAGACCCACAGACTCACTACACAGAGACCCACAGACTCACTACACAGACTCACTACACACAGACTCACACAGAGACACACAGACTCACTACACAGACTCACTACACACAGACTCACACAGAGACACACAGACTCACTACACAGACTCACTACACACAGACACACACAGAGACACACAGACTCACTACACAGACTCACTACACACAGACTCACACAGAGACACACAGACTCACTACACAGACTCACTACACAGACTCACTACACACAGACTCACACAGAGACACACAGACTCACTACACAGACTCACTACACAGACTCACACAGAGACACACAGACTCACACAGAGACACACAGACTCACTACACAGACTCACTACACAGACTCACTACACACAGACTCACACAGAGACACACAGACTCACTACACAGACTCACTACACAGACTCACACAGAGACACACAGACTCACACAGAGACACACAGACTCACTACACAGACTCACTACACAGACTCACTACACACAGAGACACACAGACTCATCACACAGAGACCCACAGACTCATCACACAGAGACCCACAGACTCACCACACAGAGACCCACAGACTCATCACACAGAGACCCACAGACTCACCACACAGAGACTCACAGACTCACCACACAGAGACCCATAGACTCACCACACAGAGACCCACAGACTCACCACACAGAGACCCATAGACTCATCACACAGAGACCCACAGACTCACCACACAGAGACTCACAGACTCACCACACAGAGACCCACAGACTCATCACACAGAGACCCATAGACTCATCACACAGAGACCCACAGACTCACCACACAGAGACCCACAGACTCACCACACAGAGACCCACAGACTCACCACACAGAGACCCACATACTCATCACACAGAGACCCACAGACTCACCACACAGAGACCCACAGACTCACCACACAGAGACCCACAGACTCACCACACAGAGACCCACAGGCTCACCACACAGAGACCCACAGACTCACCACACAGAGACCCACAGACTCACCACACAGAGACCCACAGACTCACCACACAGAGACCCATAGACTCACCACACAGAGACCCACAGACTTACCACACAGAGACCCACAGACTCACCACACAGAGACCCACAACTCATCACACAGAGACCCACAGACTCACTACACAGAGACCCACAGACTCACCACACAGAGACCCACAGACTCACTACACAGAGACCCACAGACTCACCACACAGAGACCCACAGACTCACCACACAGAGACCCACAGACTCACCACACAGAGACCCATAGACTCACCACACAGACTCACTACACACAGACTCACACAGAGACACACAGACTCACTACACAGACTCACTACACAGACTCACTACACAGACTCACACAGAGACACACAGACTCACCACACAGACTCACTACACACAGACTCACACAGAGACACACAGACTCACTACACAGACTCACTACACAGACTCACTACACAGACTCACACAGAGACACACAGACTCACCACACAGACTCACCACACAGACTCACTACACAGAGACTCACACAGAGACACACAGACTCACTACACAGACTCATCACACAGAGACCCACGGACTCACCACACAGACTCACTACACAGACTCACTACACACAGAGACACACAGACTCACCACACACAGAGACACACAGACTCACCACACAGAGACCCACAGACTCACCACACAGAGACCCACAGACTCACCACACAGAGACTCACACAGAGAGACCCACAGACTCACACAGAGAGACCCACAGACTCACCACACAGAGACTCACACAGAGACACACAGACTCACTACACAGAGACCCACAGACTCACTACACAGAGACCCACAGACTCACTACACAGACTCACTACACAGAGACCCACAGACTCACTACACAGAGACACACAGACTCACACAGAGACCCATAGACTCACTACACAGAGACACACAGACTCACTACACACAGACTCACTACACACAGACTCACTCAGAGAGACCCACAGACTCACC
>WFAB01001613.1:32500-120000 GCA_018977245.1 Lethenteron camtschaticum
CACAGACTCACACAGAGACACACAGACTCACCACACAGACTCACTACACAGACTCACACAGAGACACACAGACTCACCACACAGACTCACTACACAGACTCACACAGAGACACACAGACTCACTACACAGACTCACTACACAGACTCACTACACAGACTCACTACACAGAGACCCACAGACTCACTACACAGAGACCCACAGACTCACTACACAGACTCACTACACAGAGACCCACAGACTCACTACACAGAGACCCACAGACTCACTACACAGACTCACTACACACAGACTCACACAGAGACACACAGACTCACTACACAGACTCACTACACACAGACTCACACAGAGACACACAGACTCACTACACAGACTCACTACACACAGACACACACAGAGACACACAGACTCACTACACAGACTCACTACACACAGACTCACACAGAGACACACAGACTCACTACACAGACTCACTACACAGACTCACACAGAGACACACAGACTCACTACACAGACTCACTACACAGACTCACTACACACAGACTCACACAGAGACACACAGACTCACTACACAGACTCACTACACAGACTCACACAGAGACACACAGACTCACACAGAGACACACAGACTCACTACACAGACTCACTACACAGACTCACTACACACAGAGACACACAGACTCATCACACAGAGACCCACAGACTCATCACACAGAGACCCACAGACTCACCACACAGAGACCCACAGACTCATCACACAGAGACCCACAGACTCACCACACAGAGACTCACAGACTCACCACACAGAGACCCATAGACTCACCACACAGAGACCCACAGACTCACCACACAGAGACCCATAGACTCATCACACAGAGACCCACAGACTCACCACACAGAGACTCACAGACTCACCACACAGAGACCCACAGACTCATCACACAGAGACCCATAGACTCATCACACAGAGACCCACAGACTCACCACACAGAGACCCACAGACTCACCACACAGAGACCCACAGACTCACCACACAGAGACCCACATACTCATCACACAGAGACCCACAGACTCACCACACAGAGACCCACAGACTCACCACACAGAGACCCACAGACTCACCACACAGAGACCCACAGGCTCACCACACAGAGACCCACAGACTCACCACACAGAGACCACAGACTCACCACCAGAACTCACACACGAGACCCATAGACTCACCACACAGAGACCACAGACTTACCACACAGAGACCCACAGACTCACCACACAGAGACCCACAAACTCATCACACAGAGACCCACAGACTCACTACACAGAGACCCACAGACTCACCACACAGAGACCCACAGACTCACTACACAGAGACCCACAGACTCACCACACAGAGACCCACAGACTCACCACACAGAGACCCACAGACTCACCACACAGAGACCCATAGACTCACCACACAGAGACCCACAGACTCACCACACAGAGACCCATAGACTCACCACACAGAGACCCACAGACTCACCACACAGAGACCCATAGACTCACCACACAGAGACCCACAGACTCACCACACAGAGACCAAGACTCACCACACAGTGACCCACAGACTCACCACACAGAGACCCACAGACTCATCACACAGAGACCCACAGACTCACCACACAGAGACCCACAGACTCTCCACACGACACCCACAGACTCACCACACAGAGACCCACAGACTCACCACACAGAGACCCACAGACTCACCACACAGAGACCATAGACTCACACACAGAGACCCACAGACTCACCACACAGAGACCCATAGACTCACCACACAGAGACCCACAGACTCACCACACAGAGACCATAGACTCACCACACAGAGACCCATAGACTCACCACACAGAGACCCCAGACTCACCACACAGAGACCCATAGACTCACCACACAGAGACCACAGACTCACCACACAGAGACCCGTAGACTCACCACACAGAGACCCACAGACTCACCACACAGAGACCCACAGACTCACCACACAGAGACCCATAGACTCACCACACAGAGACCCACAGACTCACCACACAGAGACCCCAGACTCACCACACAGAGACCCACAGACTCACCACACAGAGACCCACAGACTCACCACACAGAGACCCATAGACTCATCACACAGAGACCCACAGACTCACCACACAGACACCCACAGACTCACCACACAGACACCCACAGACTCACCACACAGAGACCCATAGACTCACCACACAGACACCCACAGACTCACCACACAGAGACCCACAGACTCATCACATAGAGACCCATAGACTCATCACACAGAGACCCACAGACTCACCACACAGAGACCCACAGACTCACCACACAGAGACCACAGACTCACCCCAGAGACCACAGACTCACCACACAGAGACCCACAGACTCACCACACAGAGACCCACAGACTCACCACACAGAGACCACAGACTCATCACACAGAGACCCACAGACTCACCACACAGAGACCCACAGACTCACCACACAGAGACCCACAGACTCACCACACAGAGACCCATAGACTCACCACACAGAGACCCACAGACTCACCACACAGAGACCCACAGACTCACCACACAGAGACCCACAGACTCACCACACAGAGACCCACAGACTCACCACACAGAGACCCACTAGACTCACCACACAGGAGACCCACAGACTCACCACACAGAGACCCACAGACTCACCACACAGAGACCCACAGACTCACCACACAGAGACCCACAGACTCACCACACAGAGACCCACAACCACCACAGAGACCCACAGACTCACCACACAGAGACCCACAGACTCACCACACAGAGACCCACAGACTCACCACACAGAGACCCACAGACTCACCACACAGAGACCCACAGACTCACCACCACAGAGACCCACAGACTCACCACACAGAGACCCCCCCACAGACTCACCACACAGAGACCCACAGACTCACCACACAGAGACCCACAGACTCACCACACAGAGACCCCACAGGACTCACCACACAGAGACCCACAGACTCACCACACAGAGAAAGACCCCACAGGACCACACTCACACACAGAGACCCACAGACTCACCACACAGAGACCCACAGACTCACCACACAGAGACCCACAGACTCACCACACAGAGACCCACAGACTCACCACACAGAGACCCACAGACTCACCACACAGAGACCCACAGACTCACCACACAGAGACCCACAGACTCACCACACAGAGACCCACAACTCACCACAAAGACCAACTCACCAACACAGAGACCCACAGACTCACCACACAGAGACCCACAGACTCACCACACAGAGACCCACAGACTCATCACACAGAGACCCACAGACTCACCACACAGAGACCACAGACTCACACACAGAGACCCACAGACCCACCACACAGAGACCCACAGACTCACCACACAGAGACCCACAGACTCACCACACAGAGACCCACAGACTCACCACACAGAGACCCACAGACTCACCACACAGAGACCCACAGACTCACCACACAGAGACCCACAGACCACCACACAGAGACCCACAGACTCACCACACAGAGACCACAGACTCACCACACAGAGACCCACAGACTCACCACACAGAGACCCATAGACTCACCACACAGAGACCCACAGACTCACCACACAGAGACCCACAGACTCACCACACAGAGACACAGAACCCACAGACTCACCACACAGAGACCCACAGACTCACCACACAGAGACCCACAGACTCATCACACAGAGACCCACAGACTCACCACACAGAGACCCACAGACTCACCACACAGAGACCCACAGACTCACACACAGAGACCCATAGACTCATCACACACAGAGACCCACAGACTCACCACACAGAGACCCACAGACTCACCACACAGAGACCCACAGACCCACACAGAGACTCACCAGACCACCACACAGAGACCCACAGACTCACCACACAGAGACCCACAGACTCACCACACAGAGACCCACAGACTCACCACACAGAGACCCACAGACTCACCACACAGAGACCCACAGACTCACCACACAGAGACCCACAGACTCACCACACAGAGACCCACAGACTCACCACACAGAGACCCATAGACTCACCACACAGAGACCCACAGACTCACCACACAGAGACCCACAGACTCACCACACAGAGACCCACAGACTCACCACACAGAGACCCACAGACTCATCACACAGAGACCCACAGACTCACCACACAGAGACCCACAGACTCACCACACAGAGACCCACAGACTCACCACACAGAGACCCACAGACTCACCACACAGAGACCCACAGACTCACCACACAGAGACCCACAGACTCACCACACAGAGACCCACAGACTCACCACACAGAGACCCACAGACTCACCACACAGAGACCCACAGACCCGACTCACCACACAGAGACCCACAGACTCACCACACAGAGACCCACAGACTCACCACACAGAGACCCACAGACTCACCACACAGAGACCCACAGACTCACCACACAGAGACCCACAGACTCACCACACAGAGACCCACAGACTCACCACACAGAGACCCACAGACTCACCACACAGAGACCCACAGACTCACCACACAGAGACCCACAGACTCACCACACAGAGACCCACAGACTCACCACACAGAGACCCACAGACTCACACACAGAGACCCACAGACTCACCACACAGAGACCCACAGACTCATCACACAGAGACCCACAGACTCACCACACAGAGACCCACAGACTCACCACACAGAGACCCACAGACTCACACACAGAGACCCACAGACTCACACACAGAGACCCACAGACTCACCACACAGAGACCCACAGACTCACCACACAGAGACCCACAGACTCACCACACAGAGACCCACAGACTCACCACACAGAGACCCACAGACTCACCACACAGAGACCCACAGACTCACCACACAGAGACCCACAGACTCACCACACAGAGACCCACAGACTCACCACACAGAGACCCACAGACTCACCACACAGAGACCCACAGACTCACCACACAGAGACCCACAGACTCACCACACAGAGACCCACAGACTCACCACACAGAGACCCACAGACTCACCACACAGAGACCCACAGACTCACCACACAGAGACCCACAGACTCACCACACAGAGACCCACAGACTCACCACACAGAGACCCACAGACTCACCACACAGAGACCCACAGACTCACCACACAGAGACCCACAGACTCACCACACAGAGACCCACAGACTCACCACACAGAGACCCACAGACTCACCACACAGAGACCCACAGACTCACCACACAGAGACCCACAGACTCACCACACAGAGACCCACAGACTCACCACACAGAGACCCACAGACTCACCACACAGAGACCCACAGACTCACCACACAGAGACCCACAGACTCACCACACAGAGACCCACAGACTCACCACACAGAGACCCACAGACTCACCACACAGAGACCCACAGACTCACCACACAGAGACCCACAGACTCACCACACAGAGACCCACAGACTCACCACACAGAGACCCACAGACTCACCACACAGAGACCCACAGACTCACCACACAGAGACCCACAGACTCACCACACAGAGACCCACAGACTCACCACACAGAGACCCACAGACTCACCACACAGAGACCCACAGACTCACCACACAGAGACCCACAGACTCACCACACAGAGACCCACAGACTCACCACACAGAGACCCACAGACTCACCACACAGAGACCCACAGACTCACCACACAGAGACCCACAGACTCACCACACAGAGACCCACAGACTCACCACACAGAGACCCACAGACTCACCACACAGAGACCCACAGACTCACCACACAGAGACCCACAGACTCACCACACAGAGACCCACAGACTCACCACACAGAGACCCACAGACTCATCACACAGAGACCCACAGACTCACCACACAGAGACCCACAGACTCACCACACAGAGACCCACAGACTCACCACACAGAGACCCACAGACTCACCACACAGAGACCCACAGACTCACCACACAGAGACCCACAGACTCACCACACAGAGACCCACAGACTCACCACACAGAGACCCACAGACTCACCACACAGAGACCCACAGGACTCACCACACAGAGACCCACAGACTCACACACAGAGACCCACAGACTCACCACACAGAGACCCACAGACTCACCACACAGAGACCCACAGACTCACCACACAGAGACCCACAGACTCACCACACAGAGACCCACAGACTCACCACACAGAGACCCACAGGACTCACCACACAGAGACCCACAGACTCACCACACAGAGACCCACAGACTCACCACACAGAGACCCACAGACTCACCACACAGAGACCCACAGACTCACCACACAGAGACCCACAGACTCATCACACAGAGACCCACAGACTCACCACACAGAGACCCACAGACTCATCACACAGAGACCCACAGACTCACCACACAGAGACCCACAGACTCACCACACAGAGACCCACAGACTCACCACACAGAGACCCACAGACTCACACACAGAGACCCACAGACTCACACACAGAGACCCACAGACTCACCACACAGAGACCCACAGACTCATCACACAGAGACCCACAGACTCACCACACAGAGACCCACAGACTCACCACACAGAGACCCACAGACTCACCACACAGAGACCCACAGACTCACCACACAGAGACCCACAGACTCATCACACAGAGACCCACAGACTCACCACACAGAGACCCACAGACTCACCACACAGAGACCCACAGACTCACCACACAGAGACCCACAGACTCACCACACAGAGACCCACAGACTCACCACACAGAGACCACAGACTCACCACACAGAGACCCACAGACTCACCACACAGAGACCCACAGACTCACACACAGACTCACCACACAGAGACCCACAGACTCACACACAGAGACCCACAGACTCACCACACAGAGACCCACAGACTCACCACACAGAGACCCACAGACTCACCACACAGAGACCCACAGACTCACCACACAGAGACCCACAGACTCACCACACAGAGACCCACAGACTCACCACACAGAGACCCACCACACAGAACCACAGACTCACCACACAGAGACCCACAGACTCACCACACAGAGACCCACAGACTCACCACACAGAGACCCACAGACTCACCACACAGAGACCCACAGACTCACCACACAGAGACCCACAGACTCACCACACAGAGACCCACAGACTCACACACAGAGACCCACAGACTCACCACACAGAGACCCACAGACTCACCACACAGAGACCCACAGACTCAC
The DNA here is from genome assembly GCA_018977245.1 of Lethenteron camtschaticum. Classification (NCBI taxonomy): domain Eukaryota; kingdom Metazoa; phylum Chordata; class Hyperoartia; order Petromyzontiformes; family Petromyzontidae; genus Lethenteron; species Lethenteron camtschaticum. The sequence continues at coordinate 39,859 of WFAB01001613.1, forward strand.
TACACAGAGACCCACAGACTCACCACACAGAGACCCACAGACTCACCACACAGAGACCCACAGACTCACCACACAGAGACCCATAGACTCACCACACAGAGACCCACAGACTCACCACACAGAGACCCATAGACTCACCACACAGAGACCCACAGACTCACCACACAGAGACCCACAGACTCACCACACAGAGACCCACAGACTCACCACACAGAGACCCACAGACTCACCACACAGGACCCACAGACTCACCACACAGAGACCCACAGACTCATCACACAGAGACCCACAGACTCACCACACAGAGACCCACAGACTCTCCACACAGACACCCACAGACTCACCACACAGAGACCCACAGACTCACCACACAGAGACCCACAGACTCACCACACAGAGACCCATAGACTCACCACACAGAGACCCACAGACTCACCACACAGAGACCCATAGACTCACCACACAGAGACCCACAGACTCACCACACAGAGACCCATAGACTCACCACACAGAGACCCACAGACTCACCACACAGAGACCCATAGACTCACCACACAGAGACCCACAGACTCACCACACAGAGACCCGTAGACTCACCACACAGAGACCCACAGACTCACCACACAGAGACCCACAGACTCACCACACAGAGACCCATAGACTCACCACACAGAGACCCACAGACTCACCACACAGAGACCCACAGACTCACCACACAGAGACCCACAGACTCACCACACAGAGACCCACAGACTCACCACACAGAGACCCATAGACTCATCACACAGAGACCCACAGACTCACCACACAGACACCCACAGACTCACCACACAGACACCCACAGACTCACCACACAGAGACCCATAGACTCACCACACAGACACCCACAGACTCACCACACAGAGACCCACAGACTCATCACATAGAGACCCATAGACTCATCACACAGAGACCCACAGACTCACCACACAGAGACCCACAGACTCACCACACAGAGACCCACAGACTCATCACCCAGAGACCCACAGACTCACCACACAAAGACCCACAGACTCACCACACAGAGACCCACAGACTCACCACACAGAGACCCACAGACTCATCACACAGAGACCCACAGACTCACCACACAAAGACCCACAGACTCACCACAGAGAGACCCACAGACTCACCACACAGAGACCCATAGACTCACCACAGAGAGACCCACAGACTCACCACACAGAGACCCACAGACTCACCACACAGAGACCCACAGACTCACCACACAGAGACCCACAGACTCACCACACAGAGACCCACAGACTCACCACACAGAGACCCACAGACTCACCACACAGAGACCCACAGACTCACCACACAGAGACCCACAGACTCATCACACAGAGACCCATAGACTCACCACACAGAGACCCACAGACTCACCACACAGAGACCCACAGACTCATCACACAGAGACCCATAGACTCACCACACAGAGACCCACAGACTCACCACACAGAGACCCATAGACTCACCACACAGAGACCCACAGACTCACCACACAGAGACCCACAGACTCATCACACAGAGACCCATAGACTCACCACACAGAGACCCACAGACTCACCACACAGAGACCCACAGACTCACCACACAGAGACCCACAGACTCACCACACAGAGACCCACAGACTCACCACACAGAGACCCACAGTCTCACCACACAGAGACCCACAGACTCACCACACAGAGACCCATAGACTCATCACACAGAGACCCACAGACTCACCACACAGAGACCCACAGACTCATCACACAGAGACCCACAGACTCACCAACAGAGACCCATAGACTCACCACACAGAGACCCACAGACTCACCACACAGAGACCCATAGACTCACCACACAGAGACCCACAGACTCACCACACAGAGACCCACAGACTCACCACACAGAGACCCACAGACTCACCACACAGAGACTCACAGACTCACCACACAGAGACCCATAGACTCACCACACAGAGACCCACAGACTCACCACACAGAGACCCACAGACTCACCACACAGAGACCCACAGACTCATCACACAGAGACCCATAGACTCACCACACAGAGACCCACAGACTCACCACACAGAGACCCACAGACTCATCACACAGAGACCCATAGACTCACCACACAGAGACCCACAGACTCACCACACAGAGACCCATAGACTCACCACACAGAGACCCACAGACTCACCACACAGAGACCCACAGACTCATCACACAGAGACCCATAGACTCACCACACAGAGACCCACAGACTCACCACACAGAGACCCACAGACTCACCACACAGAGACCCACAGACTCACCACACAGAGACCCACAGACTCACCACACAGAGACCCACAGACTCACCACACAGAGACCCACAGACTCACCACACAGAGACCCACAGACTCACCACACAGAGACCCATAGACTCACCACACAGAGACCCACAGACTCACCACACAGAGACCCACAGACTCACCACACAGAGACCCATAGACTCACCACACAGAGACCCACAGACTCACCACACAGAGACCCACAGACTCACCACACAGAGACCCACAGACTCACCACACAGAGACCCACAGACTCACCACACAGAGACCCACAGACTCACCACACAGAGACCCACAGACTCACCACACAGAGACCCACAGACTCACCACACAGAGACCCACAGACTCACCACACAGAGACCCACAGACTCACCACACAGAGACCCACAGACTCACCACACAGAGACCCATAGACTCACCACACAGAGACCCACAGACTCACCACACAGAGACCCACAGACTCACCACACAGAGACCCACAGACTCACCACACAGAGACCCACAGACTCACCACACAGAGACCCACAGACTCACCACACAGAGACCCACAGACTCACCACACAGAGACCCACAGACTCACAATGTTGTGGGGTTGAGGTCAGACGTTCCGTGTCGCTACCTCGCGCAGGCCTCTGTGATCAACGTGGGGCCTTAGCAACGCGCTTTTAGAAAAACGTAGAGCGGATAGACGATCACGTGATGCGATCCGTGTTTAGATTTCGTAGACCTGATAGGCACTGCCCATAGACTCAACATGCACCATAGACTCACCACCCACTCACTCACTCACCCACTCACTCACCTACTCACTCACCCTCTCACCCACTCACTCACTCACCCACCCACTCACCACCCACCCACTCACCCACTCACCAACCCACCCACTCACCCACCTACTCACCCACTCACTCACTCACCTACTCACTCACCCACCCACCCACTCACCACCCACCCACCCACTCACCCACCCACTCACCACCCACCCACTCACTCACTCACCCACTCACCCACCTACTCACCCACCCACTCACCACCCACTCACTCACCCACTCACCCACCCACTCACCACCCACCCACCCACTCACCCACCCACCCACCCACTCACCCACCCACTCACCACCCACCCACTCACTCACTCACCCACTCACCCACCTACTCACCCACCCACTCACCCACCCACTCACCACCCACTCACTCACCCACTCACTCACTCACTCACCCACCTACTCACCCACCCACTCACTCACCACCCACCCACTCACCCACCTACTCACCCACCCACTCACTCACCCACTCACTCACCACCCACCCACTCACCCACCCACCCACTCACCCACCCACTCACCACCCACTCACTCACTCACCACCCACGCACTCACCTACCCACTCACCCACCCACCCACTCACTCACCCACCCACTCACCACCCACCCACTCACCCACCCACTCACTCACCACCCACTCACTCACCCTCTCACCCACTCAACCACTCACCTACTCACTCACCCACCCACCCACTCACCCACCCACTCACCACCCACTCACTCACCCACCCACCCACCCACTCACCCACCCACGCACTCACCTACCCACTCACCCACCCACCCACTCACCCACCCACTCACCACCCACCCACTCACCCACCCACTCACTCATCACCCACTCACTCACCCTCTCACCCACTCACTCACCCACTCACTCACCCACCCACCCACTCACCCACTCACCACCCACTCACTCACCCACCCACCCACTCACCCACCCACCCACTCACTCACTCACTCACCCACCCACCCACCCACCCACCCACTCACCCACCCACTCACCACCCACTCACTCACCCACCCACCCACTCACCCACCCACTCACTCACTCACCCACCCATCCACCCACTCACTCACCCACTCACCCACCCACTCACTCACTTACTCACCCACCCACTCACCCACCCACTCACTCACCCACTTACTCACCCACCTACTCACCACCCACTCACTCACCCACTCACTCACTCACTCACCCACTCACTCACCCACCCACCCACTCACCCACTCACTCACTCACTCACCCACTCACTCACTCACCCACTCACTCACCCACCCACTCACCCACCCACTCACCCACCCACCCACTCACCACCCACTCACTCACTCACCCACTCACTCACCCTCTCACCCACTCACTCACTCACCCACTCACTCACCCACCCACCCACCCACTCACCCACTCACTCACCCACCCACCCACTCACCCACCACTCACCACCCACTCACTCACCCACCACTCACCCACTCACCCACTCACCCACCCACCCACTCACCACCCACTCACTCACTCACCCACTCACTCACCCTCTCACCCACTCACTCACTCACCCACTCACTCACCCACCCACCCACCCACTCACCCACTCACTCACCCACCCACCCACTCACCCACCTACTCACCACCCACTCACTCACCCACCCACCCACCCACTCACCACTCACTCACCCACCCACCCACCCACCCACTCACCCACCCACTCACCACCCACTCACTCACCCACCCACCCACTCACCCACCCACTCACTCACTCACCCACCCATCCACCCACTCACTCACCCACTCACCCACCCACTCACTCACTTACTCACCCACCCACTCACCCACCCACTCACTCACCCACTTACTCACCCACCTACTCACCACCCACTCACTCACCCACTCACTCACTCACCCACTCACTCACCCACCCACCCACTCACCCACTCACTCACTCACTCACCCACTCACTCACTCACCCACTCACTCACCCACCCACTCACCCACCCACTCACCCACCCACCCACCACTCACCACCCACTCACTCACTCACCCACTCACTCACCCTCTCACCCACTCACTCACTCACCCACTCACTCACCCACCCACCCACCCACTCACCACCCACCCACCCACTCACCCACCTACTCACCACCCACTCACTCACCCAACCACTCACCCACTCACTCACTCACCCACCCACCCACTCACCACCCACTCACTCACCCACCCACTCACTTTTTCAAGATTCACTGCTATTAAATCTATTATCGGCTCAATTTTTTCGTAAATATTACAGCTTCCGTCCTAGGATTGGCAAACCGAGCTAGTAAAGTATAAGCTTACATACTTTTACAGATTTTTTTGTTAAAATCAGGCGCGTTAGGTTGTCGCGAGGGACATTTACCTCAACTTTATCGGGATAAGCGATGTGGCAACGATTAACGAGGGTTACTTTCTTCATTCTCACAACATTCACTCATTATACTTTCACGCGCGGAGTCACCCCAAGGCTTCCTGACCCCCGCCGAATTGGCGGGAATTTTCAAACGTTTCGTAAAAAATTACCTGAAGCAAGTTGCCCGTGTTTCCCTGTGCGACTGGTCGCCGGGGGGGGGGGGACAGGACCTGGGTGCATTGTCCGCAGGTGCCGGTGGGCACACCTCCCGCATTGCTGCCGCAACCGTGGATTCGCTTTGGGAAATGCAGGAATGTGATTAGTACTACTTTGCCCGTGCATTATGCAGGATTAGCAGCATCCAAGGGAGGGGATAGGGGTAGCATTAATGAAGGGAAGGAGTGTTAATAGTATGTAGCTGCAGTAACTAAAACCACCACGTAAACAACTAAAGTATAAACTACATATTATCATCAGTATACTAACTATACTCTACAATAAGCTGAGTTACTAACAGTAAGTAATACATTACAATTCTACGTCGTAAAAAATATAATATGCTTCCATCTCGCCGCGTGAGTTTGTCTCCTCTCCGTACCGCAGGGGCCGAGTGTGCGCTGTGCGTGGCGAGCCGGGACGTGCGTCCGCTCGTGTCGGCCTCGCGTGCTCTGGACGTGAAGACACGACGACCCGGTCGACTGCTCTTCGTGGGGAGTCAGCTTCCAGGCAGAGGTCGCAACCGGGTACCCGATACCCGTACCCTACCCGATAGCCGGCTACCCGTACCCAGCCGGGTACGGGTAGCCGTTTGCGACCCTGGTGCGGCCGGGTACGGGTACGGGTAAGCCCTGAGTCACTGGTGAGTCACCGTTTGTCACTCATTTCGGGTAGGGTACGGGTACGGGTAGGCCGTGAGTCACTGGTGAGTCGCCGTTTGTCACTCATTTCGGGTAGGGTACGGGTACGGGTAGGCCGTGAGTCACTGGTGAGTCACCGTTTGTCACTCATTTCGGGTAGGGTACGGGTAGGCCGTGAGTCACCGGTGAGTCGCCGTTTGTCACTCATTTCCCAACGTCTTGTCTCGTCTCACAATTCAAGTTCCTAGAATCAACCCACCCGCGCCTGCAACGTGGCTTCATCCCAGAGGTCGCAATCGGGTACCCGATACCCGTACCCTACCCATACCCGGCCGGGTACGGGTAGGGTACGGGTACGGCTGGGTACGGGTAGGGTACGGGTACCCGTTTGCGACCCTGGTGCAGCTGGGTACGGGTACGGCCGGGTACGGGTAAGGAATCAAAACCCGTTTGCGACCTCTGCGAAAGAGTGAAGGGGCTGAGTTTGCAATCGCTACGGGTTTCGCAAACGCAAACCTTTCCGAATGTATTTCCTGACGTTGAATACGAAAAAAAAGCACGGAATTACTTGAGATTTGAAGCGCTTTAATTTTGAGCGTACACGCAACGAACAGAAACAATGAACGTTCACTTGACAATCACAATGCAAGTACCACGAAAGTCCACGGCCTGCCAGTTGTGTTATACTGCTCCTAATCTTATTCTTGGTTAAATTTCGATGTAAAGCTGCTTTCCTGACTGCAGGGATTCATCTTCTTGGTTCTTTCGGGTAAAGTCGTCACGTAGAAGGGAAGTAATAAAATAATAAAAATAAAACATAAAATAATTCTCACGACGTTTCGGCCACAGACCTGGTTTTCACCTGAGGACGGCTGCTTGCGTTGTGGCCGAAACGTCGTGAGAATTATTTTATTATGTTTTATTATTTTATTACTTCCCTTCTACGTGACTTTACTGAATGAACCAAGAATATTATTCTTGGTTCTTTCGGGAAAGTCACGTAGAAGGGAAATAATAAAGTAATAAAAATAAAGCAGTGAAATTCTCACGATGTTTCAATTTCAACACAAGCAATCACCATCATCAGGTGTGATCATCAGGTGTGATGATGATTGCTTCAGGTGATGATGATGACGATGATAGTTCTATTTCTATTATTTTATTATTTCCCTTCTACGTGACTTTCCCGAAAGAACCAAGAATATGAATCCTTGCAAGTCACAACAGCTTTAAATTGCTGCTATTCTGTCAAGCGTGTTTATTATTTCTAGATTTGAAGCTTCCGTGACTGCAAGGATTCATATTCTTAGGTTTGTTCGGTAAAGTCACGTAGGTAAAACATTTTAATTAATAAAAGTAAAATAAAATAAATATTTTACTTTTATTAAATTTAAATTAATAGAAGTAAAATAAAATAAATATTCTACTTTTAAGTTTTTTACCTACGTGACTTTACCGAAAAAACCTAAGAATACGTGTTCATTGTGTTAGTTCAACTCCACACATTCCGTGAGCAGCCTTCAAACAGTTTGTGTTCATACTCTTTGGTTCTTTCGCTAAAGTAACGTCGGTGAAAATAAAATAACTAAATGACGACGTCTCGGAGGCAACACAAGCTTCCGTAATCAGGTGTGACAACCGCAGCGAGAATGTTTTACGGTAAAGTCACGTGGGTGACTTTTATTTTTTTCCCGCTGCCGTTGTTCCACCTGGTCCCGGAAGCTTGTGTTGCCTCCGAAACGTCGTCATTTAGTTATTTTAATTTTGTTTTCTACCTACGTGACTTTACCGAAAGAACCAGAGAGTATGGATCCTTGCAGTGTCACGGAAAGTTCACATTTTTAAGTTCATGGCCATATCATTGCCACTGATCTTCTTGGTTCTTTCGGTAAAGTCACGTAGAAGGGAAGTAATACAATAATAAAAATAAAACAATAAAATATTATGTTTTATTTTTATTATTTTATTACTTCCCTTATTACTTAAAATAATGAAAATAAAACATAATAGAATATTATTATGTTTTATTTTTATTATTTTATTACTTCCCTTATTACTTAAAATAATAAAAATAAAACATAATAGAATATTATTATGTTTTATTTTTATTATTTTATTACTTCCCTTATTACTTAAAATAATAAAAATAAAACATAATAGAATATTATTATGTTTTATTTTTTATTATTTTATTACTTCCCTTATTACTTAAAATAATAAAAATAAAACATAATATTTTATTATGTTTTATTATTTTATTTTTTATGTTTTATTTTTATTATTTTATTACTTCCCTTCTACATGACTTTACCGAAAGAACCAAGAAGATGAATCCCTGCAGTCACGAAAGCTTTAAATCGAAATTTTATTATGTTTAATTTTTATAATTTTATTATTTCCATTCAATCGAAATTGCCGCTGACGCGAACCACGTTTTGCCAACTCTGAATGACCCATGTTGGGTTTTTTCACCGCTTGAATGCCACAGCCTTCAAACCTTCACCTCAGCACAGTTCATTCTTCATTGCAGGGCTCTGGCAGCCCCCGATGGGCCTTTAGCGCGGCTTTCTAACATGCGCTCCCCCCCTGACAATACACAAATGTGAAAACACCTCCACCCCCCCCAATCATCATGCTGCTGTCAACCCCAACTGTGGTTTCAAATATGTGGCCAACCTCCAAACTTACACTGGTCCACACACTTTGTCTGGCATGAGGTATTCCAACAGCTTTAAGGTAATTTTGTGGGGTGCTGATTCCAAATCTGGCATCAGTTTTTGTCTATCGCGTCAGGTTTTTGAGATATCAAATATTGCATTTTCAATAAAAACTGCGGAAGAAAAATATTAAATAGATGTGGATATCTACATAAAATGATATTATAAACACACTATCCTAAAAATACAGCACCGTATTTTAACACTAAAGCAGTCACTGACTCGCAACAACTTGCAATCATAAGTGACAGAGTTAATTTCGGGTAAAATTAATGAAAATGGGGTATGCCGATAGCATAACAAGTATAACCCGTAAAAACTAAGTTTTTCACTATAAATCCTTTATATGCGTGGCGGCTAGAGTCCTCTCGTCCTCTGGCTTGAGATGGCTGCCACCTATGGGTCAGATGATTGTCTGCCAGTATTAAGCAATTGGTAATTAAATATTTAATTTGTTTTCCCTAAACAGTGTAAAATTTTGGAATATTTTTTTTCACGAACATTAATTGTCACGCACAACGAGTCTGTGTGCAAAATGTCAGCTCGATTGGATCACGGGAAGTGGGTTAAAAAACGACCGAAAGATTTGCACGGTCCTAAGCAAGCAAGCAAGCGAACTTAATATAAAGGATTTAAAAATGAGATGTGATAGAGCAAATCTGAGATCAGATTTGGAATCAGCACCCTGAAATTAGTCTAGAACAGCTGCAAAAGTCCAGGCCAGAAAAAAATGTTGTTTTTTTGTTAACCAGTGTTGTTGTTTTTGTTGAAAAGCAGCGACTTCAAACTGAACACCCAAAACATTTGAACTGCGGTGGCTAAAAGTCTCCACCCTGGCTACTCATTTCACCAAGAACATTGGAGCGTAAAACAACGTCGCTCAAGAAAAACTCCGATTCTTTTTTAATCCTCAGATTCAGAAGTGGTGTCGACATCTGGACTATCAAACCAGTCAAAGGGTGAGTATCGCTGTTTTGCAGGAAGCTTGATTGAAGGCGATGCAGAGGCCATCATCTCTTGTTCGACCTCTCCTGTCAACGCGGAGATCTCAATCGCCTGTGACAAATGAACACATCGTAGACATAATTGTTTTTTTACCCTTCTATCTGGCAACAAAACTGACACCTTTTTTACAAGGAGTCATGTTTGCATAGACCACAATACCTGCAGTCATAATGCAAACAAAAAACACAACTCTGATAATGTACGCACTGTCCTTGAAGTTGATTGGTCCACACCCGAGACAGCTTTCCTTAGAGCCCAGTCTCACATGGAGTTGGACCAGATGACGCCAAAAGGCGCACAACTCAAAGACAATGCACCATCCGAGTATGAGAGCTCGGGGTGAAGCATTTACACCATTGGAACCTCCTTTATACGGAGTCATGTTTACATAGACCACAATACCTGCAGCCATAATGCAAACACAACTCTGATAATGTATGTGCACTGTCCTTGAAGTTGATTGGTCCACACCCGAGACAGCTTTCCTTAGAGCCTAGTCTCACATGGTGTTGGACCAGATGACGCCAAAAGGCGCACAACTCAAAGACAATGCACCATCCGAGTATGAGAGCTCGGGGTGAAGCATTTACACCATTGGAACCTCCTTTATAAGGAGTCATGTTTACATAGACCACAATACCTGCAGCCATAATGCAAACAAAAACACAACTCTGATAATGTATGCACTGTCCTTGAAATAGATTTTTATCTTACCAGGTAAGGCTCACTAAACCATCAGCTTCTTTTACAGAAACGTCCCGGCCACAAACGCGAGCAGCTCTACGAAGCGGCTCGCCACGTGAAAGATTGTTGAAGAGCAATAATGATTCTAGATTTGAAGCTTTCGTGGCTGCTGCAAGGATTCATATTCTTGGGTTTTTTCGGTAAAGTCACCGTGTAGGTAAAACATTAAAGTTAATAAAATTAAAATAAAATAAAAATCACGACGTTTCAGACGGAAGCTTGTGTTGCCTCCGAAACGTCGCGATTTTTATTTAATTTTAATTTTTTTACCTACACGGTGACTTTACCGAAAAAACCTAAGAATATGTAGCAACAATTATATTTTGGAGCAAGAGAAAAATGTGCGTGACATCATCATCATCATCGATTTAACAAAAGAATGTGCATTCATCTTCTTGTTTCTTTCGGTATGCACATTCTTTTGTCAAGGCGCTCTTCTTCTTCCACCTCCAACCCAGCTTATATATAAGCTCCAAGCTTGGCAGTGTCTCATTCTTCACCTGAGGACGGCTGCTTGCGTTGTGGCCGAAACGTCGTGAGAATTATTTTATTATGTTTTATTTTTATTATTTTATTACTCCCTTCTACGTGACGACTTTACCGAAAGAACCAAGAAGATGAATCCCTGCTGCAGTCACGAAAGATTTAAATCGGAAGCACACACAGTTTCACACAGCATACACACAGTTTCACACAGCACACACACAGCACACACACAGTTTCACACAGCACACACACAGTTTCAGACGCTGTTCCCCGACAGACCTGGTTTTCACCTGAGGACGGCTGCTTGCGTTGTGGCCGAAACGTCGTGAGAATTATTTTATTATGTTTTATTATTATTATTTTATTATATTATATTATTATATTATTTTATAAAGTTTTATTTTTATTATTTTAATACTTCCCTTCTACGTGATGACTTTACCGAAAGAACCAAGAAGATCATCGTCATCAGCGTTGTTTAACCTGCCGCGCCGGGAGATCAAACGGGACTGCGAGTCTGGTGCACTCACCGTCTGCAACGCTGGCAGCATCACCTCGTCACGCGTCGTGAGAACGATGTCAGATCTCATCTTGCCCGCTGCCCCCGCCTGTTCAGTTCGCTTGGACGGCATCACGCCCGACACACTTGCTAGCAGCTCTTCATCGACCTAACGTATATAACATCAACATCAATGGACAAAAAATCACGCAAAGATCCTGCAATTTTAAACGTTTATTCGGCCTTTGCCGGAATACGGAGTAAGCCAAAAGGCTTCCTGTGTGTGCATTGTACAGGCAAATCGAAATTTGCATTTTTTAAATGTTTGCGAATTCAGAAACCCGTCCCTTGGTCACGGGCACGCTTTGTGAGCGCTCCCCGTCTCGGGCACATCCATCCTACGTTCATTTAACAAAAGCTCCAAGCTCGTCAAGACGTCTATTCCACCTTCCCATATCCAGTGACCCGGCCCTTTGATTCTGATTCATGGTGATGGAGACTCGTATTAAACTGCAGAAGTGAGTTTTGTTTTTAAATTGTAAATGTTTTGTTTAATGTTATTGTCAAATGAATGCCTTAGATTACAATGACATAGTCATGCAATTATTTTTTATTAGATTACAGCAATTATTTAACTATCTGGTTTCACTGCGCACCGTACATTAGGTGAACGCTTCTATTCAGCGTGAACATCCACACAGCCCCTGTCTGTCATGAGGCCAATCATCCCGAGCGCTCAAGCGAGCCGCTTTGTCTCTACGAGAGTGGATCGAGTCCCATTGCGTCGTCCAAAGAATTTCAATCAAAGCAGTCGCATTACTCACTATGAAATCCATGACGTCCGAGCCATCGGAGTCGGACAGATGCAAGACCTTTCGCCTTCTCTTCACGACTTCCCCCGTGGCGAGGGGCTTGAGAATGCCGCCCTTGTAAGGCGACTTGGCCACTGTTACCGGTGCGAGCCAAGGTGGAGTCTTGCAGATCGCACGGACACACACACAGAGATCCCCCAGTGAGGCCTGCAGGCTTGCGGGAGTGCCGTGCTGATCGCAAACACCTAACGTCAGCGCTTAGCTCAGCGGGGTTCATTGAACGAGCTCTCGGTTCTTTCGGTAAAGTCACGTAGAAGGGAAGTAATAAAATAATAAAAATAAAACACAATAAAATAATTATTTTATTATGTTTTATTTATATTATATTATTTTATTTTTATTATTTTATTACTTCCCTTCTACGTGACTTTACCGAAAGAACCGAGAGGATGAATCCCTGCAGTCACGAAAGCTTTAAATCGAAATTTATTGAACGAGCCTGACTGATGACTAAGACCCAGGAGGTAATGAACGATCAGACGCTGTCTTCCCGACAGACCTAATTAAGTGGTTCGACACACAAAACTGAATGGACCATCGCCATTCCGGCACGGGTGAAAAAAGGCGGTTCATCTTAGCGCCTCCGACACGGCGATATTTTCACGCGCATTTCTCGTCGAGAAAGGCGGACATTGTTTCCACGTGAATCACAGTGCCGATTGGTTGACATGCCTCTTCTTGGTTCTTTCGGTAAAGTCACGTAGAAGGGAAGTAATAAAACAATAAAAATAAAACATAATATAACAAAAATAACGTGCATATCAAGAGGAATTTAGCATATTCATAAATTCCTCTTGATATGCACATTCTTTTGTCAAGGCGCTCTTCTTCCACCTCCAACCCAGCTTATATATAAGCTCCAAGCTTGGCAGTGTCTCATTCTTCACCTGAGGACGGCCGCTTGCGTTGTAGCCGAAACGTCGTGAGAATTATTTTATTTTATTATGTTTTATTTTTATTATTTTATTACTTCCCTTATTACTTAAAATAATAAAATAAAACATAATAGAATATTATTATGTTTTATTTTTATTATTTTATTACTTCCCTTATTACTTAAAATAATAAAAATAAAACATAATAGAATATTATTATGTTTTATTTTTATTATTTTATTAGTTCCCTTATTACTTAAAATAATAAAAATAAAACCTAATATTTTATTATGTTTTATTATTTTATTTATTATGTTTTATTTTTATTATTTTATTACTTCCCTTATTACTTAAAATAATAAAAATAAAACATAATAGAATATTATTATGTTTTATTTTTATTATTTTATTAGTTCCCTTATTACTTAAAATAATAAAAATAAAACCTAATATTTTATTATGTTTTATTATTTTATTTATTATGTTTTATTTTTATTATTTTATTACTTCCCTTCTACGTGACGACTTTACCGAAAGAACCAAGAAGATGAATCCCTGCTGCAGTCACGAAAGAAGCTTTAAATCGAAATAAAAACGGTTGCCGTGCCGTGTGCAAGTAAATTGCCGTTTCATGCCGGTCGGAACGATTGCGCGCAACGTTTCATTGAAACGCGAGTCCGTGTTTGGACACCGTGTCCATTTGTGAGCAGTGAAGCCTCGCCCCGATGTGAAGAAAAAACTCGGACGAGAAATTTCCGATTGAGCGCGATCGGTGACTCATCATCGACGGTAGCATCACGACTGATGTGAGGTCACGAGTGAATGCGGCGTGGATGAAATGGAGGCAAGTCACCGGAGTCCTCTGTGATCGGAAAATGCCGGATAGGCTGAAGGGAAAAATATACAAGACCATCGTCCGAACGGTGGCACTCTATGGATCCGAGTGCTGGCCAGCCACAACTGGAGATGAGGATGCTCAGATGGAGCCTCGGGCTCACTCGATGGGATCGTGTCAGGAACGAAGACGTTCGGAAGCGACTTGGTGTGGCACCCCCATTGCGGACAAGATGCTTGAGGCAAGGCTTCGCTGGCACGGCCACGTGATGCGAAGTGAAGAGTCATCCGTGGCCAAGACTGCCGTGCGTATTGAGCCAGAGGGCCGCCGTCCACGCGGACGTCCGAAGAAGCGATGGATGGACCGAATAAAGGAAGACATGAAGACGGTCAACGCATCCCCTGAAGATGCCCTGGACCGAGCCAAATGGAGAAGACAATGCCGAAAAGCGGACCCTGCGCCACAGCGGGAACAACGCTAGGAAGAAGAAGGTGACTCATCATCGACGGTTGTTGAGAGCGTCACTTGCCAGCGCGTGGTGGCGAGGCGACTCGTGCCCTTGTGCCTCAACAAACGCCATTGGCAATAGCGCAGAGAACCCCTTTGCGGAACCCCGCTCCTAACATGACCACGTTGTGTTCGCCCCGTGGAGAAAGCCACCACCACCACCACCACCACCATAGCAACGTGGAATTTGTGACATGACTCGGAGAGGGCCAGGAGGTATGCGGTCAACAATGCTTGACTCAGGGAGGAGGACGCCCCTGCCGTGCATAGTCCCACGGGATGTCGGCTATCAACAACAAGGCAACTCCTACGACTAATTGGGAATGGGACGCAAGCGTAGGATTGATCGCCCTGTCGCTGGCTGCCTTTGGGGAGGGTGTATCGTGTGAAAGGCCGAAACACCCTAGGAACCAAAGGTTCACTGCTGACGATGCGCTGCACAAATGTCACCAGGCTCGCTGTTCATGAACTCTTGTAAGTGCTTGCACAAAGGATAGTAACATCTCATCCTGTGTTCTTTGGAATCTGGAATTGTTGACGTGACTCGGGGCTGCTCGTGCATACGCTTGCTACCGCCCGCCACGCTTGGAGCAAGAGAAAAATGTGCGTGACATCATCGTCATCAGCGTTGTTTAACCTGCCGCGCCGGGAGATCAAACGGGACTGCGAGTCTGGTGCACTCACCGTCTGCACCGCTGGCAGCATCACCTCGTCACGCGTCGTGAGAACGATGTCAGATCTCATCTTGCCCGCTGCCCCCGCCTGTTCAGTTCGCTTGGACGGCATCACGCCCGACACACTTGCTAGCAGTTCTTCATCGACCTAACGCATATACGTCAACATCAATGGACAAAAAAAGAGTCCCATTGCATCATTCTTTGGTTCTTTCGGTAAAGTCACGTATAAAGATAAAATAGTAAATTAAATACGAGCATACGACGTTTCGATTGCAACACAAGCAATCGTCATCGTCAGGTATAAATTAAATAGAAACACAAATCTAGTATACTTAGAAATGTAATGTAATACAACAGAGAGTCGGATAACATAACAGTCAACACCCTACCTATACACTACTACGCTACACTATACACTACACTATACACTACTACACTACACTATACACTACACTATACACTATACTATACACTACTACACTACACTATACACTACACTATACACTACTACACTATACTACTACACTACACTATACACTACACTATACACTACTACACTACACTATACACTACACTATACACTATACTATACACTACTACACTACACTATACACTACACTATACAGTATACTATACACTACTACACTACACTATACACTATACTATACACTACTACACTACACTACACACTATACTATACACTACTACGCTACACTATACACTACACTATACACTATTACACTACACTATACACTACACTATACACTATACTATACACTACTACACTACACTACACTATACACTACTACACACTACACTATACACTACTACACTATACACTACACTATACACTACACACTACACTATACACTACTACACTATACACTACACTATACACTACTATACACTACACTACACACTACACTATACACTACTACACACTACTACAACAGAGAGTCGGATAACATAACAGTCAACACCCTACCTGGTTGATTACGTTCTTCCTGAGAGTGCTACATTTGAGAGAGAGATTAAACACAGAACCAGAAACACAGACAGACATATAAGCATTGCATCGTCCAAAGAATTTCAATCAAAGCAGTCGCATTACTCACTATGAAATCCATGACGTCCGAGCCATCGGAGTCGGACAGATGCAAGACCTTTCGCCTTCTCTTCACGACTTCCCCCGTGGCGAGGGGCTTGAGAATGCCGCCCTTGTAAGGCGACTTGGCCACTGTCACCGGTGCGAGCCAAGGTGGAGTCTTGCAGATCACACGGACACACACAAACAGAGATCCCCCAGTGAGGCCTGCAGGCTTGCGGGAGTGCCGTGCTGATCGCAAGCAAAGGGCTTGAGAATGCCGCCTTTGTAAGGCGACTTGGCCACTGTTACCGGAGCGAGCCAAGGTGGAGTCTTGCAGATCGCACGGACACACAAACAGAGATCCCCCAGTGAGGCCTGCAGGCTTGCGGGAGTGCCGTGCTGATCGCAAACACCTAACGTCAGCGCTTAGCCCAGCGGGGTTTATTGAACGAGCCTGACTGGTGACTAAGACCCAGGAGGTAATAAGTATAACCCGTAAAAACAAAGTTTTTCACTCTAAATCCTTTATATGCGTGGCGGCTCGAGTCCTCTCGTCCTCTGGCTTGAGATGGCTGCCACCTATGGGTCAGATGATTGTCTGCCAGTAATAAGCAATTGGTAATTAAATATTTAATTTGTTTTCCCTAAAAAGTGTAACATTTTGGAAAAAAAATTTCACGAACATTAATTGTCTCGCACAACGAGTCTGTGTGCAAAATGTCAGCTCGATTGAATCACGGCAAGTGGGTTAAAAAACGACCAAAAGATTTGCACGGTCGTAAGCAAGCAAGCACGCAAGCACGCAAGCAAGCGAACTTAATATAAAGGATTTAAAAACCGGTCCAGATCTTGGCGGCTTGAATGAATACTGCTGAAACAGGTCCCTGCGGGGTGGGCTAGTAGGAACGAACAAATGAATGGCGATAATAAAATGAAATGGCGGGGGTACGATCCGAAGGGAGAGTTTGAGGCCTAGTTCTAGGCTTTAGGCCTAGCTGTAGGCTTTAGGCCGCTGTGAGTAAATTTTTTATTGAAATGTTTTCATTAAAAACGATCTCAGGGAATTATAAGGGAATGTTGCACTTGTTTAGCCAGGAAAGCCTCACTGAGTCTAAAGGTTTTTGTAGGATCCTGCCAAGTGTTTGCAGTAGGGGGCGATGTTGCTACACCTAATCGGACGGACGGACGATATAATCTATTGTAGGCTGGTTCACTTCGTTCCTACCAGTATAATATTGGTCTGCAATGCCAAAAGGCTGATGGCAAAAACAAATGATTCTTATATATAAAAGGCTCCCGGACGGTGGGGTTTAAGGCCGAAATAATTTACCAGCCGGCACGCCCTAAGCCCCGCGGTGGGAATAGACTATTTCGTTTTCCCATCCCTAAACTTTAAAGTAGTTTAATTAATCTTCTTGGTTCTTTCGGTAAAATCACGTAGAAGGGAAGTAATAAAATAATAAAAATAAAACATAATAAAATAATTCTCACGACGTTTCGGCCACAACGCAAGTAGCTGTCCTCAGGTGAAGACCAGGTCTGTCGGGGCGACGGCATCTGAATGAAACAGCACACGAGCTTGGAGCATGTTTATAAGCTGGGTTGGAAGGGGGGGGGGAAAGGGAGCGCCTTGACAATAGAATTTGCATATCAAGAGGAATTTAGCATATTTATGGGAAATGCAGGTATGTGATTAGTACTACTTGTGTCCGTGCATTATGCAGGATTAGCAGCATCAAAGGGAGGGGATATGGGAAATGCAGGTATGTGATTAGTACTACTTGTGTCCGTGCATTATGCAGGATTAGCAGCATCCAAGGGAGGGGATATGGGAAATGCAGGTATGTGATTAGTACTACTTGTGTCCGTGCATTATGCAGGATTAGCAGCATCCAAGGGAGGGGATATGGGAAATGCAGGTATGTGATTAGTACTACTTGTGTCCGTGCATTATGCAGGATTAGCAGCATCCAAGGGAGGGGATATGGGAAATGCAGGTATGTGATTAGTACTACTTGTGTCCGTGCATTATGCAGGATTAGCAGCAAAGGAGGGATATGGAAATGCAGGTATGTGATAGTATACCATGCCGTGCATTATGCAGGATTAGCAGCATCAAAGGGAGGGGATATGGGAAATGCAGGTATGTGATTAGTACTACTCATGCCCGTGCATTATGCAGGATTAGCAGCATCAAAGGGAGGGGATATGGGAAATGCAGGTATGTGATTAGTACTACTCATGCCCGTGCATTATGCAGGATTAGCAGCATCAAAGGGAGGGGATATGGGAAATGCAGGTATGTGATTAGTACTACTCATGCCCGTGCATTATGCAGGATTAGCAGCATCAAAGGGAGGGGATATGGGAAATGCAGGTATGTGATTAGTACTACTCATGCCCGTGCATTATGCAGGATTAGCAGCATCAAGGGAGGGGATATGGGAAATGCAGGTATGTGATTAGTGCTACTTGTGTCCGTGCATTATGCAGGATTAGCAGCATCAAAGGGAGGGGATAGGGGAAATGCAGGTATGTGATTAGTACTACTCATGCCCGTGCATTATGCAGGATTAGCAGCATCACAGGGAGGGGATATTGGAAATGCAGGAATGTGATTAGTGCTACTCATGCCCGTGCATTATGCAGGATTAGCAGCATCAAAGGGAGGGATATGGGAAATGCAGGTATGTGATTAGTACTACTCATGCCCGTGCATTATGCAGGATTAGCAGCATCACAGGGAGGGGATATGGGAAATGCAGGTATGTGATTAGTACTACTTATGCCCGTGCATTATGCAGGATTAGCAGCATCAAAGGGAGGGGATAGGGGCAGCATTAATGAAGGGAAGGAGTGTTAATAGTATGTAGCTGCAGCAACTAAAACCACCACGTAAACAACTAAAGTATACACTACATAATATCATCAGTATACTAAATATACTCTTCAATAAGCTGAGTTACTAACAGTAAGTAATACATTCCAATTCTACGTCGTAAAAAAATATAATATGCTTCCATCTAAACTGTATTCTCTTACATCACACGAGTCTACACCGTACTATATGCTGCCATAGACAAACCCAAACATTAAATTATATACTGTATTACTATACACCACCTTATACATTGTTATATTACACTATGTATTATTCTACCCACCCTAATGTGTATCACACTGCTGTATATTCACTATACAATTACGATACTATATATTACTTTGTACATTGTATTAAGCATATACATTTTTTAAACTATTTGTTATTATACACTGTACCGTTGACCGTTGTTTGGGGGGGGTTTTTGTTGTTGTTGTTGGGGGGGGTTGTTGTTGTTGTTGGGGGGGGTTGTTGTTGTTGTTGGGGGGGGTTGTTGTTGTTGTTGGGGGGGGTTGTTGTTGTTGTTGGGGGGGGTTGTTGTTGTTGGGGGGGGGGTTGTTGTTGTTGTTGGGGGGGTTGTTGTTGTTGCTGGGGGGGGGTTGTTGTTGTTGTTGGGGGGGGGTTGTTGTTGTTGGGGGGGGTTGTTGTTGTTGTTGGGGGGGGTTGTTGTTGTTGTTGGGGGGGGTTGTTGTTGTTGTTGGGGGGGGTTGTTGTTGTTGTTGGGGGGGGTTGTTGTTGTTGGGGGGGGGTTGTTGTTGTTGTTGTGGGGGGGGGGTTGTTGTTGTTGTTGGGGGGGGTTGTTGTTGTTGGGGGGGGGGTTGTTGTTGTTGTTGGGGGGGGGGTTGTTGTTGTTGTGGGGGGGGGTTGTTGTTGTTGGGGGGGGGTTGTTGTTGTTGTTGGGGGGGGGTTGTTGTTGTTGTTGGGGGGGGGTTGTTGTTGTTGGGGGGGGGGGGGGGTTGTTGTTGTTGTTGGGGGGGGTTGTTGTTGTTGGGGGGGGTTGTTGTTGTTGTTGGGGGGGGGGTTGTTGTTGTTGTTGGGGGGGGGTTGTTGTTGTTGTTGGGGGGGGGGTTGTTGTTGTTGTTGGGGGGGGGTTGTTGTTGTTGTTGTTGGGGGGGGGTTGTTGTTGTTGGGGGGGGTTGTTGTTGTTGTTGGGGGGGGGGTTGTTGTTGTTGGGGGGGGTTGTTGTTGTTGTTGGGGGGGGGGTTGTTGTTGTTGTTGGGGGGGGTTGTTGTTGTTGTTGGGGGGGGGGTTGTTGTTGTTGTTGGGGGGGGGTTGTTGTTGTTGTTGGGGGGGGGTTGTTGTTGTTGGGGGGGGGGTTGTTGTTGTTGTTGGGGGGGGGTTGTTGTTGTTGTTGGGGGGGGGTTGTTGTTGTTGTTGGGGGGGGTTGTTGTTGTTGTTGGGGGGGGTTGTTGTTGTTGTTGGGGGGGGTTGTTGTTGTTGTTGGGGGGGGGGGTTGTTGTTGTTGTGGGGGGGTTGTTGTTGGTGTTGGGGGGGGTTGTGTTGTTGTTGGGGGGGGGTTGTTGTTGGTTGTTGGGGGGGGGTTGTTGTTGTTGGGGGGGGGGTTGTTGTTGTTGTTGGGGGGGGGTTGTTGTTGTTGTTGGGGGGTTGTGTTGTTGGGGGGGGTTGTTGTTGTTGTTGGGGGGTTGTTTGTTGTTGTTGGGGGGGGTTGTTGTTGTGTTGGGGGGGGGGTTGTTGTGTTGTTGGGGGGGGGTTGTTGTTGGTTGGGGGGGGGTTGTTGTGTTGGGTTGTTGTTTGTTGGTGGGGGTTGTTGTTGTTGTTGGGGGGGGGGTTGTTGGGGGTTGTTGTGTTGGGGGGGGGTTGTTGTTGTTGTTGGGGGGGGGTTGTTGTTGTTGTTGGGGGGGGGGTTGTTGTTGTTGTTGGGGGGGGGTTGTTGTTGTTTGGGGGGGGGGTTGTTTGTTGTTGGGGGGGGTTGTTGTGTTGGGGGTTGTTGTTTGTTGTTGTTGTTGTTGTTGGGGGGGGGTTGTTGTTGTTGGGGGGTTTTGGTTTTGTTGTTGGGGGGTTTTGTTGTGTTGGGGGGGGGTGTTGTTGTTGTTGGGGGGGGGTTGTTGTTGTTGTTGGGGGGGGTTGTGTTGTTGTTGGGGGGGGGGGTTGTTGTTGTTGTTGGGGGGGGGTTGTTGTTGTGTTGGGGGGGGGGGGTTGTTGTTGTTGTTGGGGGGGGTTGTTGTTGTTGTTGGGGGGGGGTTGTTGTTGTTGTTGGGGGGGTGTTGTTGTTGGGGGGGTTGTTGGTTGTTGTTGGGGGGGTTGTTGTTGTTGGGGGGGGGGTTGTTGTTGTTGTTGGGGGGGGGTTGTTGTTGGGGGGGGGTTGTTGTTGGGGGGGTTGTTGTTGTTGTTGGGGGGGGTTGTTGTTGTTGTTGGGGGGGGTTGTTGTTGTTGTTGGGGGGGGGTTGTTGTTGTTGTTGGGGGGGGTTGTTGTTGTTGGGGGGGGTTGTTGTTGTTGTTGGGGGGGGGTTGTTGTTGTTGGGGGGGGTTGTTGTTGTTGTTGGGGGGGGTTGTTGTTGTTGGGGGTTGTTGTTGTTGTTGGGGGGGGTTGTTGTTGTTGTTGGGGGGGGGTTGTTGTTGTTGTTGGGGGGGTTGTTGTTGTTGTTGGGGGGGGGGTTGTTGTTGGGGGGGGGTTGTTGTTGTTGTTGGGGGGGGGTTGTTGTTGTTGTTGGGGGGGGGTTGTTGTTGTTGTTGGGGGGGTTGTTGTTGAGAAGTACTTCCGAGACTATCTCCTCAAGAAGCGCCAACAACAACAACCCCCCCAACAACAACAACAACCCCCCCCCCAACAACAACAACAACCCCCCCCCAACAACAACAACAACCCCCCCCCAACAACAACAACACCCCCCCCCCAACAACAACAACAACCCCCCCCCAACAACAACAACAACCCCCCCCCAACAACAACAACAACAACCCCCCCCAACAACAACAACAACCCCCCCCCAACAACAACAACCCCCCCCCCCAACAACAACAACCCCCCCCAACAACAACAACAACCCCCCCCCAACAACAACAACAACCCCCCCCCCAACAACAACAACAACCCCCCCCAACAACAACAACAACTAAGAGGAAGCAACAAAATATGTCAATTCAGCAGAGCAAAGAATCCATTCCCTGCGGAGAATACAATGCCAGTGAGTGGAACGCGGTCTGAAAGTCACCGTAAACGTGAACACAATCAGTTAAGATCCGAAATGGTTTATTACGTCCTTCCAATGATTGCTGAGCCAGAATCCATCTTCTCGGTTGAAATTGTCTCTGTGTTTGTATATGTGGATCGCCTCATGAACGAATCTCTCATGGTAGCCAGATGGCTTGCAGAGAACCTCTGTCTTGGAGAAGTCAATGTCATGTGAGCCCACTGAATTGTAACAGTGATCTGCCACGGCTGAGGTGTTTGTCCTACCGTGTTTCAAGTCTGATTTATGTTCACGGATGCGGTCCGAGACATGTCGTTTGGTTTCTCCAATGTAACTGCTACCACAGAGGCAACTTAGTTTGTAGACGCCAGGGTA
This sequence comes from Lethenteron camtschaticum, assembly GCA_018977245.1. Taxonomy (NCBI): domain Eukaryota; kingdom Metazoa; phylum Chordata; class Hyperoartia; order Petromyzontiformes; family Petromyzontidae; genus Lethenteron; species Lethenteron camtschaticum. The sequence goes on from WFAB01001613.1 coordinate 62,991, forward strand.
CTGTATGTCTGGAACCACATCTTTAACATTGGACCACGTAGTTCGTCGAGCCTTCAATGCCTGTACCGGAAGAATTCCCATCTGGTACAGATACAATGGGAGGCTGATCGATGCCCGGGTGCGGTCAAGGGATGGCTCCCTATTGCTCAACCACGTTATGTATAAAGCAGTCGCATTACTCACCGTAAAATCCATGATCTCCGAGCCCTCTGAGCCCTCCGAGTCGGACAGATACCAAACCTTTCCCCTTCTATTCACGACTTCCCCCGTGGCGAGGGGCTTGAGAATGCCGCCCTTGTAAGGCGACTTGGCCACTGTTACCGGTGCGAGCCAAGGTGGAGTCTTGCAGATCGCACGGACACACAAACAGAGATCCCCCAGTGAGGCCTGCAGGCTTGCGGGAGTGCCGTGCTGATCGCAAACACCTAACGTCAGCGCTTAGCCCAGCGGGGTTTATTGAACAAGCCTGACTGATGAGGTAAAAACCGGTCCAAATCTTGGCGGCTTGAATGAATACTGCTGAATAATATTGGTCTGCAATGCCAAAAGGCTGATGGCAAAAACAAATGATGTGTGTGTATATGTGTAAACACAGAATGGAGGTCTGTGTACACGTACATTGTTACCCATGAGGTTCCACAACGAAACATGAATCTGAATAGATAATCAATTTCATTTGTGTGTTGCAGAGATGTCGCAGACACTAGACCACGTGGATTTTCAACGAAAAGTGTCGAGTTTAAATCCGAGTCTGGGGGCCCCCGTCATAAGAATGTGGAATTTCCACTCCTGGCTTTCGGAGAGAGGACATGAATAACACGCCTGTTATAGGCTACCCGCATTATCATGGGAAAAGCACGTCTCCATGTCTGTCTCTTTGGCTGTCTCCGTGTCTGCCTGCGTGTCTCTACGAGTGTCTCCCTGTGTGTGTCTCCGTGTCTGCCTGTGTGTGTCTCCGTGTCTGCCTGTGTCTCTACGAGTGTCTGCCTGTGTGTGTCTCCGTGTCTGCCTGTGTCTCTGCGAGTGTCTCTCTGTGTGTGTCTCCGTGTCTGCCTGTGTGTCTCCGTGTCTGCCTGTGTCTCTACGAGTGTCTGCCTGTGTGTGTCTCCGTGTCTGCCTGTGTCTCTACGAGTGTCTCCCAGTGTGTGTCTCCGTGTCTGCCTGTGTGTCTCTACGAGTGTCTCCCAGTGTGTGTCTCCGTGTCTGCCTGTGTGTCTCTACGAATGTCTCCCTGTGTGTGTCTCCGTGTCTGTTTGTCCAACTGCGGTTACAAGTTACCTTCTGCTTCAATGCTTCCTTCAACTTTTCCATTTCTGCTCTCATTTCATCAGATTGAGCCTCGTTCTGTTGCCAACAAACACAAACGTTGCGGTGATTGACATCGTATTCTTGAGTTTTGTATATACACCAAAAACCTGATCTATAACGCAGGCACCTGGGGATGTGACACACGCATTATAAGCTACTCGCATTATCAAGGAAAATTCACGTGCATCTCTGTACGTTTTTCTGCACCTCCCTATCGGTGTATCTGTCCGTGGCTCCGTATCTCAGAGGAGAGGAGGGGGGAGCGGTAGTGTAGCGATTCGTGTGCTGTGCTACGAACCCGGCGACCCGAGTTCGATTCCCTCTCACGGCCAACACCAGTGACGATTATCTGAACCGGTCCTGGGCCTCTCCTAGGTCGACTCAAGCTCAAATGAGTACCTGGTGCGGTGTGTAGTAAACATCGCAACTCAGGGAGACACAAAGGTGGTTGGCCGTGGTGCTGGCCACCCACCCCCTCGTGTGCCGTGCCGGCCTTCATAGGTGCTACTCGCTAACAGCACTTGCCCCTACAGTCTGTTAAGGCTACACGGGGGATCTTTGTCTTTGTATCTCTACAGTGTCAACTACTTTCACGAGACCATTGGAACCTCATTTGCCAGTAAAAATATAATTGTTTTTTTACCCTTCTATCTGTCAACAAAACTGACACCTTTTGGCGTCATCTGGTCCAACACCGTGTGAGACTAGGCTCTAAGGAAAGCTGTCTCGGGTGTTGACCAATCAACTTTAAGGACAGTGCATATATTATCAGTTATGTTTGTTGTTTGCATTATGGCTGCAGGTATTGTGGTCTATGCAAACATGACTCCTTGTAAAAAAGGTGTCAGTTTTGTTGCCAGATAGAAGGGTAAAAAACCAATTATCATATTTTTACTGGCAAATGAGGTTCCAATGGTGTAAATGCTTCACCCCGAGCTCTCATACTGTGATGGTGCATTGTCTTTGAGTTGTGCGCCTTTTGGCGTCATCTGGTCCAACACCATGTGAGACTGGGCCCTAGCAAAAGCTGTCTCTGGTGTGGACCAATCAACTTCAAGGACAGTGCACATACATTATCAGAGTTGTGTTTGTTGTTTGCATAAAAACCGCAGGTATTGTGGTCTATGCAAACATGACTCCTTGTAAAAAAGGTGTCAGTTTTGTTGCCAGACAGAAGGGTAAAAAACCAATTATCATACTTCCACGAGAGTCAGTTAGTACAATAATTGAACTGAAGTTCCGTTGACTATTTCATGGGTAACACAACCGAAGAGACCATCTCTCAGTTAGATTGCACGCAGTGTCGCTCTTTCTTCCCAAATAGTCACCATTCCGTGTCTACAACGAGTCTTAATGCGCCGTGTGACTTGGCAAACATTGCTCGCCTGCGTAACATCGTCGGGGATTCACACCATTGGAACCTCATTTGCCAGTAAAAAATATGATAATTGTTTTTTAAATCCTTTATATTAAGTTCACTTGCGTGCTTGCTTACGACCGTGCAAATCTTTCGGTCGTTTTTTAACCCACTTCCCGTGATCCAATCGAGCTGACATTTTGCACACAGACTCGTTGTGCGTGACAATTAATGTTCGTGAAATTTTTTCCCCAAAATTTTACACTGTTTAAGGAAAACAAATTAAATATTTAATTACCAATTGCTTAATGGTGGCAGACAATCATCTGACCCATAGGTGGCAGCTATCTCAAGCCAGAGGACGAGAGGACTCTAGCCGCCACGCATATAAAGGATTTATAGTGAAAAACTTTGTTTTTACGGGTTATACTTATTTACCCTTCCATCTGGCAACAAAACTGACACCTTTTTACAAGGAGTCATGTTTGCATAGACCACAATACCTGCGGTCATAATGCAAACAAAAAACACAACTCTGATAATGTGCACTGTCCTTGAAGTTGATTGGTCCACACCCGAGACAGCTTTCCTTAGAGCCTAGTCTCCAGATGACGCCAAAAGGTGTCAGTTTTGCCGTGTGACTTGGCAACGTTGCTCGCCTGCGTAACATCGTCGGGGATTGTGAGCGCGAACGTGAGCGTGACGGTACTCAATCATGATTTACCAATGGAACATTCTAGATTTGAAGCTTTCGTGACTGCAAGGATTCATATTCTTAGGTTTTTTCAACCATTATATATACGGAGTGGTAGCTCCTGCAATCTCTCATTTACTTGATACGGCTGTCGTGGCTGTGACAGTTCCACATGAAGACGGAAGGCTTGTGTTGCCTCCGAAACGTCGTGATTTCTATTTATTTTTTATTAATTTTACTTTCATTTTTTACCTACGTGACTTTACCGAAAGAACCAAGAAGATGAATCCTTGCAGTCACGAAAGTTTCAAATCTAGAATCAATTTGGATTATTCACGGCAGCTGCAACAACAATAACAACAACACTAACAACAACAACAGTAACAACAACAATAACATGCCCATCGCGACATCTTGATAAAACCTCACCTCACCATATGAATAAAAAGTGTGCTGTACTTGGCCCTTGCCCCACCAACTTCTCCAACCATTATATATACGGAGTGGTAGCTCTTGCAATCTCTCATTTGCTTGATACGGCTGTCGGGCTGTGAGGGTTCCACCTGAAGATGGAAGCTTGTGTTGCCTCCGAAACGTCGTGATTTTTATTTTATTTTACTATTTTATTAATTTTATTTTTTTACCTACACGGTGACTTTACCGAAAAAAACTAATAATAAGTATAACCTGTAAAAACAAAGTTTTTCACTCTAAATCTTTTATATGCGTGGCGGCTAGAGTCCTCTCGTCCTCTGGCTTGAGATGGCTGCCACCTATGGGTCAGATGATTGTCTGCCAGTATTAAGCAATTGCTAATTAAATATTTAATTTGTTTTCCCTAAACAGTGTAACATTTTGGAAAAAAAATTTCACGAACATTAATTGTCACGCACAACGAGTCTGTGTGCAAAATGTCAGCTCGATTGGATCACGGGAAGTGGGTTAAAAAACGACCGAAAGATTTGCACGGTCCTAAGCAAGCAAGCACGCAAGCACGTGAACTTAATATAAATGATTTAAAAAAGCTAAACTTACCACCGTATACAGATTTTCAAGCGCATCTTGATATTTTCGTTCGAGAGAAGAACAGTCGTTGCCTTTATCTTCCAGCTGCTGGTCACAGTCGCACTTCACGTCAGGATCGCAAACAAAAAGATGCAAAACATTTGAACGGCGTTTACCAACTCGCACAAACACCGAGGCGGTACGTCGAGCTAGATGTTTCGCTACGTTCCAATTTGTGTTTCAATATATTTCGCGAACATCGTAGGGACGGAAAGACGATGCTTCAAAATTCTTGCCACTAAAAATAAATAAACCCAAAAATAAATACATTTAAACATTCACACCAATGTATATGTGTGTGTATTCACAGAAATCTAACACATTTGAATTTCGATTTAAAGCTTTCGTGACTGCAGGGATTCATCTTCTTGGTTCTTTCGGTAAAGTCACGTAGAAGGGAAGTAATAAAATTATAAAAATAAAACTTTTTTAGGTTTCGATTTAAAGCTTTCGTGACTGCAAGGATTCATCTTCTTGGTTCTTTCGGTAAAGTCACGTAGAAGGGAAATAATAAAACGGCTGCTTGCGTTGTGGCCGAAACGTCATGACAATTGTATTTTATTAAGTTACATTTTTATTATTTTATTATTTCCCTTCTACGTGACTTTACCGCAAGAACCAAGAAGATCTGCAGTTATTCTGAAGCAGTTTAAACACGCGAGGCGGACTCAGGGATGAGGTGCCAACTTCCGCAAGGCACCTTGTACTCTTCCACCAATGCACTCATTTCTGTGATCTTCAACTGTGTCGCTCGCTCTACACCGCTTTTCACGTTCTCAATCTCGGCTGCAATCCTGCGGGATTGTGCCTGGACGAAGGGCGAGAAAACAACGTCACACACACACACACGTGCCTCGGAGTTTCACTCGGTTAAGAAATTCATTGCTAGTGCCGAGAAAGAAAAATCTTTTGCTGCCTTTTTTTTTGCAACGGTGATGCAAGTTAACGCTCCGCGTATAAAAACGTAACATCTGCTACAGCACAATTAGACTCTAGCGTACTTTTATAAATCACAGTTTAGCACGCGCACGCAATAACACGCAATAACCCTCGTCGTTATACTAATAGGTCTTTACCCTTTTATGTGGCAACACAACTGACACCTTTATACGAGGGATCCTTTGGAACCTCCTTTGCCAGTAGCAAAATATGATCATTGGTTTTTTACCCTTTTATCCGGCGTCATCTGGTCCAACACCATGTGAGACTGGGCTCTAAGGAAAGCTGTCTCGGGTGTGGACCAATCAACTTCAAGGACCATGTGAGACTAGGCTCTAAGGAAAGCTGTCTCGGGTGTGGACCAATCAACTTCAAGGACCATGTGAGACTGGGCTCTAAGGAAAGCTGTCTCGGGTGTGGACCAATCAACTTCAAGGACCATGTGAGACTAGGCTCTAAGGAAAGCTGTCTCGGGTGTGGACCAATCAACTTCAAGGACCATGTGAGACTAGGCTCTAAGGAAAGCTGTCTCGGGTGTGGACCAATCAACTTCAAGGACCATGTGAGACTGGGCTCTAAGGAAAGCTGTCTCGGGTGTGGACCAATCAACTTCAAGGACCATGTGAGACTAGGCTCTAAGGAAAGCTGTCTCGGGTGTGGACCAATCAACTTCAAGGACCATGTGAGACTAGGCTCTAAGGAAAGCTGTCTCGGGTGTGGACCAATCAATTTCAAGGACCATGTGAGACTAGGCTCTAAGGAAAGCTGTCTCGGGTGTGGACCAATCAACTTCAAGGACCATGTGAGACTAGGCTCTAAAGAAAGCTGTCTCGGGTGTGGACCAATCAACTTCAAGGACCATGTGAGACTAGGCTCTAAGGAAAGCTGTCTCGGGTGTGGACCAATCAACTTCAAGGACAGTGCACACATTATCAGAGTTGTGTTTTTTGTTTGCATTATGACTGCAGGTATTGTGGTCAATGCAAACATGACTCCTTGTAAAAAAGGTGTCAGTTTTGTTGCCAGATAGAAGGGTAAGAAACCCATAGACTCACACAGAAACCCATAGACTCACACAGAGATCCACAGACTCACACAGGAACCCATAGACTCACACAGAAACCCATAGACTCACACAGAAACCCATAGACTCACACAGAAACCCACAGACTCACACAGAAACCCACAGACTCACACAGAAATCCACAGACTCACACAGAAACCCATAGACTCACACAGAGACCCATAGACTCGCACAGAAACCCATAGACTCACACAGAGACCCATAGACTCACACAGAAACCCATATACTCACACAGAAACCCATAGACTCACACAGAGACCCATAGACTCGCACAAAAACCCATAGACTCACACAGAGACCCATAGACTCGCACAGAAACCCACAGACTCACACAGAGACCCATAGACTCGCACAGAAACCCATAGACTCACACAGAAACCCATAGACTCACACAGAAACCCATAGACTCACACAGAAACCCATAGACTCACACAGAAACCCATAGACTCGCACAGAAACCCACAGACTCGCACAGAAACCCACAGACTCACACAGAGACCCAGAGACTCACACAGAAACCCATAGACTCAAACAGAAACCCATAGACTCACACAGAGACCCATAGACTCACACAGAGACCCACAGACTCGCACAGAAACCCATAGACTCACACAGAAACCCATAGACTCACACAGAGACCCATAGACTCAAACAGAAACCCATAGACTCACACAGAGACCCATAGACTCGCACAGAAACCCATAGACTCACACAGAAACCCACAGACTCACACAGAAACCCATAGACTCACACAGAAACCCATAGACTCACACAGAAATACATAGACTCACACAGAGACCCATAGACTCGCACAGAAACCCATAGACTCACACAGAGACCCATAGACTCGCACAGAAACCCATAGACTCACACAGAAACCCACAGACTCACACAGAAACCCATAGACTCACACAGAGACCCATAGCCTCACACAGAGACCCATAGACTCACACAGAAATTCACAGACTCACACAGAAACCCATAGACTCACACAGAAACCCATAGACTCACACAGAAACCCATAGACTCACACAGAAACCCATAGACTCACACAGAAACCCATAGACTCACACAGAAACCCATAGACTCACACAGAAACCCATAGACTCACACAGAGACCCATAGACTCACACAGAGACCCATAGACTCACACAGAAATTCACAGACTCACACAGAAACCCATAGACTCACACAGAAACCCATAGACTCACACAGAAACCCATAGACTCACACAGAAACCCATAGACTCACACAGAAACCCATAGACTCACACAGAAACCCATAGACTCACACAGAGACCCATAGACTCACACAGAGACCCATAGACTCACACAGAAATTCACAGACTCACACAGAAACCCATAGACTCACACAGAAACCCATAGACTCACACAGAAACCCATAGACTCACACAGAAACCCATAGACTCACACAGAGACCCATAGACTCACACAGAGACCCATAGACTCACACAGAAATTCACAGACTCACACAGAAACCCATAGACTCACACAGAAACCCATAGACTCACACAGAAACCCATAGACTCACACAGAAACCCATAGACTCACACAGAAACCCATAGACTCACACAGAGACCCATAGACTCACACAGAGACCCATAGACTCACACAGAAATTCACAGACTCACACAGAAACCCATAGACTCACACACAAACCCATAGACTCACACAGAAATCCATAGACTCACACAGAAACCCATAGACTCACACAGAAACCCATAGACTCACACAGAAACCCATAGACTCGCACAGAAACCCATAGACTCACACAGAGACCCATAGACTCACACAGAAACCCATAGACTCACACAGAAACCCATAGACTCACACAGAAACCCATAGACTCACACAGAGACCCATAGACTCACACAGAGACCCATAGACTCACACAGAAATTCACAGACTCACACAGAAACCCATAGACTCACACAGAAACCCATAGACTCACACAGAAACCCATAGACTCACACAGAAACCCATAGACTCACACAGAAATCCATAGACTCACACAGAAACCCATAGACTCACACAGAAACCCATAGACTCACACAGAAACCCATAGACTCACACAGAAACCCATAGACTCACACAGAGACCCATAGACTCACACAGAGACCCATAGACTCACACAGAAATTCACAGACTCACACAGAAACCCATAGACTCACACAGAAACCCATAGACTCACACAGAAACCCATAGACTCACACAGAAACCCATAGACTCACACAGAAACCCATAGACTCACACAGAAACCCATAGACTCACACAGAGACCCATAGACTCACACAGAGACCCATAGACTCACACAGAAATTCACAGACTCACACAGAAACCCATAGACTCACACAGAAACCCATAGACTCACACAGAAACCCATAGACTCACACAGAACCCCATAGACTCACACAGAAACCCATAGACTCACACAGAAACCCATAGACTCACACAGAAACCCATAGACTCACACAGAGACCCATAGACTCACACAGAGACCCATAGACTCACACAGAAATTCACACTCACACAGAAACCCATAGACTCACACAGAAACCCATAGACTCACACAGAAACCCATAGACTCACACAGAAACCCATAGACTCACACAGAAACCCATAGACTCACACAGAAACCCATAGACTCACACAGAAACCCATAGACTCACACAGAAACCCATAGACTCACACAGAAACCCATAGACTCACACAGAAACCCATAGACTCACACAGAAACCCATAGACTCACACAGAAACCCATAGACTCACACAGAAACCCATAGACTCACACAGAAACCCATAGACTCACACAGAAACCCATAGACTCACACAGAAACCCATAGACTCACACAGAAACCCATAGACTCACACAGAAACCCATAGACTCACACAGAAACCCATAGACTCACACAGAAACCCATAGACTCACACAGAAACCCATAGACTCACACAGAAACCCATAGACTCACACAGAAACCCATAGACTCACACAGAAACCCATAGACTCACACAGAAACCCATAGACTCACACAGAGACCCATAGACTCACACAGAGACCCATAGACTCACACAGAAATTCACAGACTCACACAGAAACCCATAGACTCACACAGAAACCCATAGACTCACACAGAAACCCATAGACTCACACAGAAACCCATAGACTCACACAGAGACCCATAGACTCACACAGAGACCCATAGACTCACACAGAAATTCACAGACTCACACAGAAACCCATAGACTCACACAGAAACCCATAGACTCACACAGAAACCCATAGACTCACACAGAAACCCATAGACTCACACAGAAACCCATAGACTCACACAGAGACCCATAGACTCACACAGAAATTCACAGACTCACACAGAGACCCATAGACTCACACAGAAACCCATAGACTCACACAGAAACCCATAGACTCACACAGAAACCCACAGACTCACACAGAAACCCATCTAGATTTGAAGCTTTCGTGACTGAAATGATCCATATTCTCAGGTTTTTTCGGTAAAGTCACCGTGTAGGTAAAACATTAAAATTCATAAAAGTAAAATAAAATAAAACTCACGACGTTTCGGAGGCAACACAAGCTTCCGTCTTCAGGTGGAACCGTCACAGCCACGACAGCCGCATCAAGTAAATGAGAGATTACAAGAGCTACCACTCCGTATATATAATGGTTGGAGAAGGTGGTGGGGCAAGGGCCGCATACTTTTTAAATCCTTTATATTAAGTTCGCTTGCTTGCTTGCTTGCGTGCTTGCTTGCGTGCTTGCTTGCTTAGGACCGTGCAAATCTTTCGGTCGTTTTTTAACCCACTTCCCGTGATCCAATCGAGCTGACATTTTGCACACAGACTCGTTGTGCGAGACAATTAATGTTCGTGAAAAATTTTTTCCCAAAATTTTACACTGTTTAGGGCAGGGGTCGGCAACCTACGGCTCCGGAGCCGCATGCGGCTCTTTACGGGCTGCTTCTTGACGATGAGTACGTATGTACAGTATGTACTCAGATGCATTGCGGCTCTTGAAATACTGAATTTTGTACCGAATTGGAAAGAAATGGCTCTTCTTGTTATTTTGGTTGCCGACCCCTGGTTTAGGGAAAACAAATTAAATATTTAATTACCAATTGCTTAATACTGGCAGACAATCATCTGACCCATAGGTGGCAGCCATCTCAAGCCAGAGGACGAGAGGACTCTAGCCGCCACGCATATAAAGGATTTAGAGTGAAAAACTTTGTTTTTACGGGTTATACTTGTTATTAATATGGTAAGGTGAGGCTTGAGAGTAAGAATAGACTGCATAACAAAGGCTGAGCCTTTGTAAACAACATCGGTCAAGTTTGTTTCGCAAACCTCCTCCAGGTGTCTGATCTGCTCCATGTAGTCCGCTAACTCGGCGCTCTCGTGGCTGCGTGCTTGTTCGCCCTGTCGCTTTAGCGAGTCGACTTCAGACCCCAAATCCTTGTACTGCAACGTCAAGCAAACACGGTCACGACGAACATTGCAGTCACGATGAAGACTGCTTCGGTTTTACCCGAAATTAACTCTGTTGCGAGTCAGTGACTGCTTTAGTGTTAAAACGTGCTGCTGTATTTTTAGGCTAGTGTGTTTATAATATATTTTATCTAGATATCCACATTTTCTTGGTTCTTTCGGTAAAGTCGTCACGTAGAAGGGAAAAAATAAAATAATAAAAATAAAACATAATAAAATAATTCTCACGACGTTTCGGCCACAACGCAAGCAGCCGTCCTCAGGTGAAGAACAGGTCTGTCGGGGAGACAGCGTCTGAAACTGTGTGTGCTGTGTGAAACTGTGTGTGTGCTGTGTGAAACTGTGTGTGTGCGTCCGATTTAAAGCTTTCGTGACTGCAGGGATTCATCTTCTTGGTTCTTTCGGTAAAGTCACGTAGAAGGGAAATAATAAAATAATAAAAATAAAACATAATACAATTATTCTCACGACGTTTCGGCCACAACGCAAGCAGCCGTCCTCAGGTGAAGAGCAGGTCTGTCGAGGAGACAGAGTCTGAATGAAACAGCACACGAGCTTGGAGCGTCTATTTAAGCTGCGTTGGGAGGGGGGGAAAGGGCGCTTCGACAAAATAATTTGCAAATCAAGAGGAATTCAGCATATTTATGGGAATGCAGGAATGTGATTAGTACTAAATATATATGCTCCAAACTCGTGTGCTGTTTCATTCAGACGCTGTCTCCCCGACAGACCTGGTCTTCACCTGAGGACGGCTACTTGCGTTGTGGCCGAGACGTCGTGAGAATTATTTTATTAAGTTTTATTTTTATTATTTTATTACTTCCCTTCTACGTGACGACTTTACCGAAAGAACCAAGAAGATGAATCCCTGCAGTCACGAAAGAAGCTTTAGATCGAAATTCATATCCACATTTATTTAATATTTTTCTTCCGCAGTTTTTATCGAAAATGCAATATTTGATATCTCAAAAACCTGACGTGATAGACGACAACCGATGCCGGAATCAGCAGCACCACAAAATTACCTTAACACCGTTGGAATACATATTCTTAGGTTTTTTCGGTAAAGTCACGTAGGTAAAAAACATTAAAAAGTAAAATAAAATCACGACGTTTCGGAGGCAACACAAGCTTTTTAATGTGTTTTTACCTACGTGACTTTACCGAAAAAACCTAAGAATATGAATCATTGCAGTCACGAAAGCTTCAAATGTAGAACCGTTGGAATACCTTACGCCAGACAAAGTGTGTTGACCAGTGTAATTAGAGACGCACTGCCATTGACCAGTGTAGTTAGAGAGGCACTGCCATTGACCAGTGTAGTTAGAGAGGCACTGCCATTGACCAGTGTAGTTAGAGAGGCACTGCCATTGACCAGTGTGATTAGAGATGCATTGCCATTGACCAGTGTGATTAGAGAAGCACTGCCATTGACCAGTGTCATTAGAGGTGCATTGCCATTGACCAGTGTAGTTAGAGAGGCACTGCCATTGACCAGTGTAGTTAGAGAGGCACTGCCATTGACCAGTGTAGTTAGAGAGGCACTGCCATTGACCAGTGTAGTTAGAGAGACACTGCCATTGACCAGTGTAGTTAGAGAGGCACTGCCATTGACCAGTGTAGTTAGAGAGGCACTGCCATTGGCCAGTGTAGTTAGAGAGGCACTGCCATTGGCCAGTGTAGTTAGAGAGGCACTGCCATTGACCAGTGTAGTTAGAGAGGCACTGCCATTGGCCAGTGTAGTTAGAGAGACACTGCCATTGACCAGTGTAGTTAGAGAGGCACTGCCATTGACCAGTGTGATTAGAGAGGCACTGCCATTGACCAGTGTAGTTAGAGAGGCACTGCCATTGACCAGTGTAGTTAGAGAGACACTGCCATTGGCCAGTGTAGTTAGAGAGGCACTGCCATTGGCCAGTGTAGTTAGAGAGGCACTGCCATTGACCAGTGTAGTTAGAGAGGCACTGCCATTGACCAGTGTAGTTAGAGAGGCACTGCCATTGGCCAGTGTAGTTAGAGAGACACTGCCATTGACCAGTGTAGTTAGAGAGGCACTGCCATTGACCAGTGTGATTAGAGAGGCACTGCCATTGACCAGTGTAGTTAGAGAGACACTGCCATTGACCAGTGTAGTTAGAGAGGCACTGCCATTGGCCAGTGTAGTTAGAGAAACACTGCCATTGACCAGTGTAGTTAGAGAGGCACTGCCATTGACCAGTGTAGTTAGAGAGGCACTGCCATTGACCAGTGTAGTTAGAGAGGCACTGCCATTGGCCAGTGTAGTTAGAGAGACACTGCCATTGGCCAGTGTAGTTAGAGAGGCACTGCCATTGGCCAGTGTAGTTAGAGAGGCACTGCCATTGGCCAGTGTAGTTAGAGAGGCACTGCCATTGACCAGTGTAGTTAGAGACACACTGCCATTGACCAGTGTAGTTAGAGAGGCACTGCCATTGACCAGTGTAGTTAGAGACACACTGCCATTGACCAGTGTAGTTAGAGAGGCACTGCCATTGACCAGTGTAGTTAGAAAGGCACTGCCATTGGCCAGTGTAGTTAGAGAGGCACTGCCATTGGCCAGTGTAGTTAGAGAGGCACTGCCATTGACCAGTGTAGTTAGAGAGACACTGCCATTGACCAGTGTAGTTAGAGAGACACTGCCATTGACCAGTGTCATTAGAGATGCATTGCCATTGACCAGTGTGATTAGAGAAGCACTGCCATTGACCAGTGTCATTAGAGGTGCATTGCCATTGACCAGTGTGATTAGAGATGCACTGCCATTGACCAGTGTCATTAGAGACGCACTGCCATTGACCAGTGTCATTAGAGATGCACTGCCATTGACCAGTGTGATTAGAGATGCACTGCCATTGACCAGTGTGATTAGAGATGCACTGCCATTGACCAGTGTAGTTAGAGAGGCACTGCCATTGACCAGTGTGATTAGAGAAGCACTGCCATTGACCAGTGTGATTAGAGAGACACTGCCATTGACCAGTGTCATTAGAGATGCATTGCCATTGACCAGTGTGATTAGAGAGGCACTGCCATTGACCAGTGTAGTTAGAGAGACACTGCCATTGACCAGTGTAGTTAGAGAGGCACTGCCATTGGCCAGTGTAGTTAGAGAGGCACTGCCATTGACCAGTGTAGTTAGAGAGGCACTGCCATTGACCAGTGTAGTTAGAGAGACACTGCCATTGACCAGTGTAGTTAGAGACGCACTGCCATTGACCAGTGTAGTTAGAGAGGCACTGCCATTGACCAGTGTAGTTAGAGAGGCACTGCCATTGACCAGTGTAGTTAGAGAGGCACTGCCATTGACCAGTGTAGTTAGAGAGGCACTGCCATTGGCCAGTGTAGTTAGAGAGACACTGCCATTGACCAGTGTAGTTAGAGAGGCACTGCCATTGACCAGTGTGATTAGAGAGGCACTGCCATTGGCCAGTGTAGTTAGAGAGACACTGCCATTGACCAGTGTAGTTAGAGAGGCACTGCCATTGACCAGTGTGATTAGAGAGACACTGCCATTGACCAGTGTAGTTAGAGAGGCACTGCCATTGACCAGTGTGATTAGAGAGGCACTGCCATTGACCAGTGTAGTTAGAGAGGCACTGCCATTGGCCAGTGTAGTTAGAGAGACACTGCCATTGACCAGTGTAGTTAGAGAGGCACTGCCATTGACCAGTGTAGTTAGAGAGGCACTGCCATTGACCAGTGTAGTTAGAGAGGCACTGCCATTGGCCAGTGTAGTTAGAGAGACACTGCCATTGACCAGTGTAGTTAGAGAGGCACTGCCATTGACCAGTGTAGTTAGAGAGACACTGCCATTGACCAGTGTAGTTAGAGAGGCACTGCCATTGACCAGTGTAGTTAGAGAGGCACTGCCATTGGCCAGTGTAGTTAGAGAGACACTGCCATTGACCAGTGTAGTTAGAGAGGCACTGCCATTGACCAGTGTGATTAGAGAGGCACTGCCATTGAAACAACTTGGCACTCACCTTGTTTTCATAGCAGCCGACCATCACGCAGAGTGCCTCTCGTCGCTTGCCCAGCTCGCGAACCTGTCGCAGTTCACGCGCAACGGACGTGCTGGTCAGTGACCTTCGGTTTTTTCGGTGAAGCGACGTAGGTAAGACAATTTAAATGAATGAAAGTAAAATTAAAGTAAAATAAAACTAAAATAAAAATTTCACGACGTTTCGGAAGCAACACAAGCAGCCGTCCTCAGGTGAAGACCAGGTCTGTCGAGGCGACAGCGTCTGAATGAAACAGCACACGAGCTTGGAGCATGTTTATAAGCTGGGTTGGAAGGGGGACGAAAGGGGGCGCCTTGACAAAAGAATATGAAATATCAAGAGGAATTTAGCATATTTATGGGAAATGCAGGTATGTGATTAGTACTGCATATGCCTGTGCATTATGCAGGATTAGCAGCATCAAGGGGAGGGGATATGGGAAATGCAGGTATGTGATTAGTGCTACTTATGCCCGTGCATTATGCAGGATTAGCAGCATCCAAGGGAGGGGATATGGGAAACGCAGGTATGTGATTAGTGCTACTTATGCCCGTGCATTATGCAGGATTAGCAGCATCCAAGGGAGGGGATATGGGAAACGCAGGTATGTGATTAGTGCTACTTATGCCCGTGCATTATGCAAGATTAGCAGCATCAAAGGGAGGGGATATGGGAAATGCAGGTATGTGATTAGTACTACTTATGCCCGTGCATTATGCAGGATTAGCAGCATCAAAGGGAGGGGATATGGGAAATGCAGGTATGTGATTAGTACTGCTTGTGCCCGTGCATTATGCAGGATTAGCAGCATCAAAGGGAGGGGATATGGGAAATGCAGGTATGTGATTAGTACTGCTTGTGCCCGTGCATTATGCAGGATTAGCAGCATCAAAGGGAGGGGATAGGGGTAGCATTAATAAAGAGAAAGGATTGTTAATAGTATGTAGCTGCAGCAACTAAAACCACCACGTAAACAACTAAAGTATAAACTACATATTATCATCAGCATACTAAACATACTGTTTTGTGTTTTGTATTACCAAGTTTGTGCATGTCTGTACGTAGGCTCCGAGCTGTGCCTGGTGATGCGCTTCGACAGATTCCAACTCGTCCCTGGATTGAAAGAGAAACGCGTGACAGGTGTGCGGTGACAGTCCCACACGGTCCCTGGGACAGAGTAGTCAAGAAGGCGGCGCCGTCACTGCGCGCTCCGACTGCTTAGGGAACGGGGAACATTCAAAAGGTGTAAAAGAGCGCAACAGGGCCGGGTGAGCGTCAGGTGGGACGGTTAGACCAGCGCCAGAGGTTGCAATCGGGTACCCGATACCCGTACCCGATACCCGTACCCTACCCGATACCCGTACCCTACCCGTACCCTACCCGATACCCGTACCCTACCCGATACCCGTACCCTACCCGATACCCGTACCCTACCCGATACCCGTACCCTACCCGATACCCGTACCCTACCCGATACCCGTACCCTACCCGATACCCGTACCCTACCCGATACCCGTACCCTACCCGATACCCGTACCCTACCCGATACCCGTACCCTACCCGATACCCGTACCCTACCTGATACCCGTACCCTACCCGATACCCGTACCCTACCCGATACCCGTACCCTACCCGATACCCGTACCCTACCCGATACCCGTACCCTACCCGATACCCGTACCCTACCTGTTACCCGTACCCTACCCGATACCCGTACCCTACCCGATACCCGTACCCTACCTGATACCCGTACCCTACCCGATACCCGTACCCTACCCGACACCCGTACCCTACCCGATACCCGATACCCGTACCCTACCCGATACCCGTACCCTACCCGATACCCGTACCCTACCCGTACCCGACTACCCGTACCCAGCTGGGTACGGGTAGTCGTTTGCGACCCTGGTGCGGCCGGGTACGGGTAGGCCGTGAGTCACTGGTGAGTCACCGTTTGTCACTCATTTCCCAACGTCTGGTCTCTTCTCACAATTCAAGTTCCTAGAATCAACCCACCCGCGCCTGCAACGTGGCTTCATCCCAGAGGTCGCAGTCGGGTACCCGATACCCGTACCCTACCCGATACCCGATACCCGATACCCGTACCCTACCCGATACCCGGCTACCCGGCCGGGTAAAGTGACTACGCGCAAACAGAAAAATCCGGGAAAAAAACGGCAAAGTCTTCCTGGAAAAAGCACCGTATCTCATCAACGCTGTGTGCAAGGCTCCCAGTGGGATGCAATTCGAACAATCGCAACCATAAGACAGCGAGGATAAAGGTGTGGAGCCATGCCGTGAAATAAAGACCTCACACCTCGAGCACAAGTGCCAGAGTCTTCGTTCACAGAGATGGGAGTTGTGTTTGTAACAAACGAACGTCAGAGGTCGCAACCGGGTACCCGATA
This sequence comes from Lethenteron camtschaticum, assembly GCA_018977245.1. NCBI lineage: Eukaryota > Metazoa > Chordata > Hyperoartia > Petromyzontiformes > Petromyzontidae > Lethenteron > Lethenteron camtschaticum. Next base: position 80,391 of record WFAB01001613.1, read on the forward strand.
CCCGTACCCTACCCGATACCCGGGTACGGGTAGCCGGGTAGCCGTTTGTGACCCTGGTGCGGCCGGGTACGGGTAGGCCGTGAGTCACTGGTGAGTCACCGTTTGTCACTCATTTCGGGTAGGGTACGGGTAGGCCGTGAGTCACTGGTGAGTCACCGTTTGTCACTCATTTCGGGTAGGGTACGGGTACGGGTAGGCCGTGAGTCACTGGTGAGTCACCGTTTGTAACTCATTTCGGGTAGGGTACGGGTACGGGTAGGCCATGAGTCACCGGTGAGTCACCGTTTGTAACTCATTTCGGGTAGGGTACGGGTAGGGCATGAGTCACTGGTGAGTCACCGTTTGTAACTCATTTCGGGTAGGGTACGGGTACGGGTAGGCCGTGAGTCACTGGTGAGTCACCGTTTGTAACTCATTTCGGGTAGGGTACGGGTACGGGTAGGCCGTGAGTCACTGGTGAGTCACCGTTTGTCACTCATTTCGGAATGGGTACGGGTACGGGTAGGCCGTGAGTCACTGGTGAGGAATGGGTACGGGTACGGGTAGGCCGTGAGTCACTGGTGAGTCACCGTTTGTCACTCATTTCGGGTAGGGTACGGGTAGGGGTAGGCCGTGAGTCACTGGTGAGTCACCGTTTGTCACTCATTTCGGGTAGGGTACGGGTACGGGTAGGCCCTGAGTCACTGGTGAGTCACCGTTTGTCACTCATTTTGGTAGGGTACGGGTACGGGGAGGCCGTGAGTCACTGGTGAGTCACCGTTTGTCACTCATTTGGGTAGGGTACGGGTAGGCCGTGAGTCACCGGTGAGTCACCGTTTGTCGCTCATTTCGGGTAGGGTACGGGTAGGCCGTGAGTCACTGGTGAGTCACCGTTTGTCACTCATTTGGGTAGGGTACGGGTACGGGTAGGCCGTGAGTCACTGGTGAGTCACCGTTTGTCACTCATTTGGGGTAGGGTACGGGTACGGGTAGGCCGTGAGTCACCGGTGAGTCACCGTTTGTCACTCATTTCGGGTAGGGTACGGGTACGGGTAGGCCGTGAGTCACTGGTGAGTCACCGTTTGTCACTCATTTCGGGTAGGGTACGGGTAGGCCGTGAGTCACTGGTGAGTCACCGTTTGTCACTCATTTGGGTAGGGTACGGGTAGGCCGTGAGTCACTGGTGAGTCACCGTTTGTCACTCATTTCGGGTAGGGTACGGGTACGGGTAGGCCGTGAGTCACCGGTGAGTCACCGTTTGTCACTCATTTCGGGTAGGGTACAGGTACGGGTAGGCCGTGAGTCACTGGTGAGTCACCGTTTGTCACTCATTTGGGGTAGGGTACGGGTACGGGTAGGCCGTGAGTCACTGGTGAGTCACCGTTTGTCACTCATTTCGGGTAGGGTACGGGTACGGGTAGGCCGTGAGTCACTGGTGAGTCACCGTTTGTCACTCATTTGGGGTAGGGTACGGGTACGGGTAGGCCGTGAGTCACTGGTGAGTCACCGTTTGTCACTCATTTGGGGTAGGGTACGGGTAGGCCGTGAGTCACTGGTGAGTCACCGTTTGTCACTCATTTGGGTAGGGTACGGGTAGGCCGTGAGTCACTGGTGAGTCACCGTTTGTCACTCATTTCGGGTAGGATACGGGTACGGGTAGGCCGTGAGTCACTGGTGAGTCACCGTTTGTCACTCATTGCGGGTAGGGTACGGGTACGGGTAGGCCGTGAGTCACTGGTGAGTCACCGTTTGTCACTCATTTCGGGTAGGGTACGGGTACGGGTAGGCCGTGAGTCACCGGTGAGTCACCGTTTGTCACTCATTTCGGGTAGGGTACGGGTACGGGTAGGCCGTGAGTCACTGGTAAGTCACCGTTTGTCACTCATTTCGGGATGGGTACGGGTACGGGTAGGTGAACAGGTACCCATACCCGGCCAGGTACGGGTACCCATTTGCGACCTTGGTGCGGCCGGGTACGGGTAGGCCCTGAGTCACTGGTGAGTCACCGTTTGTCACTCATTTTGGTAGGGTACGGGTAGGCCGTGAGTCACTGGTGAGTCACCGTTTGTCACTCATTTGGGTAGGGTACGGGTAGGCCGTGAGTCACCGGTGAGTCACCGTTTGTCGCTCATTTCGGGTAGGGTACGGGTAGGCCGTGAGTCACTGGTGAGTCACCGTTTGTCACTCATTTGGGTAGGGTACGGGTACGGGTAGGCCGTGAGTCACTGGTGAGTCACCGTTTGTCACTCATTTGGGGTAGGGTACGGGTACGGGTAGGCCGTGAGTCACCGGTGAGTCACCGTTTGTCACTCATTTCGGGTAGGGTACGGGTACGGGTAGGCCGTGAGTCACTGGTGAGTCACCGTTTGTCACTCATTTCGGGTAGGGTACGGGTACGGGTAGGCCGTGAGTCACTGGTGAGTCACCGTTTGTCACTCATTTGGGTAGGGTACGGGTAGGCCGTGAGTCACTGGTGAGTCACCGTTTGTCACTCATTTCGGGTAGGGTACGGGTAGGCCGTGAGTCACCGGTGAGTCACCGTTTGTCACTCATTTCGGGTAGGGTACAGGTACGGGTAGGCCGTGAGTCACTGGTGAGTCACCGTTTGTCACTCATTTGGGGTAGGGTACGGGTACGGGTAGGCCGTGAGTCACTGGTGAGTCACCGTTTGTCACTCATTTCGGGTAGGGTACGGGTACGGGTAGGCCGTGAGTCACTGGTGAGTCACCGTTTGTCACTCATTTGGGGTAGGGTACGGGTACGGGTAGGCCGTGAGTCACTGGTGAGTCACCGTTTGTCACTCATTTGGGGTAGGGTACGGGTAGGCCGTGAGTCACTGGTGAGTCACCGTTTGTCACTCATTTGGGTAGGGTACGGGTAGGCCGTGAGTCACTGGTGAGTCACCGTTTGTCACTCATTTCGGGTAGGATACGGGTACGGGTAGGCCGTGAGTCACTGGTGAGTCACCGTTTGTCACTCATTGCGGGTAGGGTACGGGTACGGGTAGGCCGTGAGTCACTGGTGAGTCACCGTTTGTCACTCATTTCGGGTAGGGTACGGGTACGGGTAGGCCGTGAGTCACCGGTGAGTCACCGTTTGTCACTCATTTCGGGTAGGGTACGGGTACGGGTAGGCCGTGAGTCACTGGTAAGTCACCGTTTGTCACTCATTTCGGGATGGGTACGGGTACGGGTAGGTGAACAGGTACCCATACCCGGCCAGGTACGGGTACCCATTTGCGACCTTGGTGCGGCCGGGTACGGGTAAGGGTAAGGAATCAAAACCCGTTTGCGACCTCTGACGTACGTCATCCACAAAAGGAATATGTTGTGAATTGAAAAGCAAACAAAAAAATAAGTATAACCCGTAAAAACAAAGTTTTTCACTCTAAATCTTTTATATGCGTGGCGGCTAGAGTCCTCTCGTCCTCTGGCTTGAGATGGCTGCCACCTATGGGTCAGAAGATTGTCTGCCAGTATTAAGCAATTGGTAATTAAATATTTAATTTGTTTTCCCTAAACAGTGTAAAATTTTGGAAAAAAAATTTCACGAACATTAATTGTCTCGCACAACGAGTCTGTGTGCAAAATGTCAGCTCGATTGGATCACGGGAAGTGGGTTAAAAAACGACCGAAAATTTTACACGGTCCTAAGCAAGCAAGCACGCAAGCAAGCGAACTTAATATAAATGATTTAAAAATAGGCGGCAACAACGTACTGTCGGTTTTTATTCTTCGATTCCAACTCGTGAACTCTGAACTGCAGCGAATCTTCGTTGCGTTTTGTTGCCTGGAAACGAGAGCGGAGGTCGTTTTGAAAAACAGTTTTGCAGTTGAAATGTCCAATACAGATGTGAAACGTAGGTGCGTCTGAGCCAGAATACCTCAACGATATATACATATTCTTAATTTGGAGCTCTCGTGACTGCAGGGATTACTCTTTGGTTCTTTCGGTAAAGAACCAAAGAGATATTCATCTTCTTGGTTCTTTCGGTAAAGTCACGTAGAAGGGAAATAATAAAATAAAAATAAAACATAATAAAATAATATAATAATATTGTAAATTAAAATAAAATAATAATATAATAATAAAATAATGATATATTGATATAATGAATTAGAATGATTTAAAATAATATAATAATATAACAAAATAATATAATAAAATAATATAATAAAACTATATAATAAAATAATAAAATGAAATAATAATATTATAATATAATAAATTTAAATAATATAATAATATAATATAATATTTTATTTTTATTATTTTATTGTTTCCCTTCTACGTGACTTTACCGAAAGAACCAAGAAGATGAATCCCTGCAGTCACGAAAGCTTTAAATGTTTTATTTTTTATTATTTTATTACTTCCCTTCTACGTGACTTTACCGAAAGAACCAAGAAGATGAATCCCTGCAGTCACGAAAGCTTTAAATGTTTTATTTTTTATTATTTTATTACTTCCCTTCTACGTGACTTTACCGAAAGAACCAAGAAGATGAATCCCTGCAGTCACGAAAGCTTTAAATGTTTTATTTTTATTATTTTATTACTTCCCTTCTACGTGACTTTACCGAAAGAACCAAGAAGATGAATCCCTGCAGTCACGAAAGCTTTAAATGTTTTATTTTTATTATTTTATTACTTCCCTTCTACGTGACTTTACCGAAAGAACCAAGAAGATGAATCCCTGCAGTCACGAAAGCTTTAAATGTTGTATTTTTATTATTTTATTACTTCCCTTCTACGTGACTTTACCGAAAGAACCAAGAAGATGAATCCCTGCAGTCACGAAAGCTTTAAATGTTTTATTTTTATTATTTTATTACTTCCCTTCTACGTGACTTTACCGAAAGAACCAAGAAGATGAATCCCTGCAGTCACGAAAGCTTTAAATGTTGTATTTTTATTATTTTATTACTTCCCTTCTACGTGACTTTACCGAAAGAACCAAGAAGATGAATCCCTGCAGTCACGAAAGCTTTAAATGTTTTATTTTTATTATTTTATTACTTCCCTTCTACGTGACTTTACCGAAAGAACCAAGAAGATGAATCCCTGCAGTCACGAAAGCTTTAAATGTTTTATTTTTATTATTTTATTACTTCCCTTCTACGTGACTTTACCGAAAGAACCAAGAAGATGAATCCCTGCAGTCACGAAAGCTTTACATCGAAACATATTTCGGTAAAGTCACGTAGAAGGGAAACTAGAAAGAAATAAAAATATAAAACAATAAAATTCTCACGACGTTTCGATTGCAAACACGTAGCAATCATCATCGGGTGTGAAAACCACAGCAACAACATTTTTATTATTTTATTGTTTTCCTTCTACGTGACTTTACCGAAAGAACCGATAAGATGAATCCCTGCGGTCACGAAAGCTTTCAATACAAATCTTCACCTCAATGATGTTGTTAAGTTCATCTCTTTGACTCGTCATGTGATTGAACAGTCCAGTCAGCTCCTCGTTCTCCAAAAGCGGCGTCCCAATCTTGTTGCTGATGTCAAGGTTGCATGTTCTGTTAAAAAGGAAAGATTGTAAAGACACGATTATTTCACACGTGGTTACTTAGCTCCAGAACAAGTATAACCCGTAAAAACAAAGTTGTTCACTCTAAATCCTTTATATGCGTGGCGGCTAGAGTCCTCTCGTCCTCTGGCTTGAGATGGCTGCCACCTATGGGTCAGATGATTGCATTGCACCATTAAGCAATTGGTAATTAAATATAATAATTTTGTCCTTAAAAGTGTAACATTTTGGAATTTTTTTTTCACGAACATTAATTGTCACGGACAACGAGTCTGTGTGCAAAATGTCAGCTCGATTGGATCACGGGAAGTGGGTTAAAAAACGACCGAAAGATTTGCACGGTCGTAAGCAAGCAAGCAAGCGAACTTAATATAAAGGATTTAATAGTTGTGTAAATCCAAGAGAGTGCAACGAATTCTCTGGATTATAAGATGCTGTGGAATGTAAGATGCACCATAAACCTTGGCCCAGTGTCAATGAAGCTAACACAAATACACATCGATATTTATTTGGTAACAAAAATAAGTAATATTTAAAAATACTTTTAAAAAAAGACACGCTTTCATGAAATGTCCCGTACTCGTCATGGCAGAACTCCACGACTCCAGGAAGTGGCCCCGCAGCTTGCCGTGACGTAAGGCAGCGCGGTGATTTACAGGCAACGTGAGTTGAGCGTGGACAATTAGACCCGTAAAAAAGATTGTTTAAAAATATTTTATTTATTTCTAAAGATAGAATATAGTGTTGTCATCAGCGTGACACAGCTATACCGAGTTTGGAGTCGATAGGACATTGGGAAGACGGTTGAAATAGAGTTACAAGATTTGAGGATACGACAACAGACAGAGTGAGTTAAATAACAGCGTGTAAAATGTTTAAAAATATTTTTAAAATTTTTAATTTTTAATGATAGAATATTGTGTTGTCATCAGTATGACACAAGTATACCAAGTTCGCAGTCGATAGCACATTGGGAAGACGGTTGAAATAGAGTTACAAGATTTGAGGATACGACAACAGACAGAGTGAGTTAAATAACAGCGTGTAAAATGTTTAAAAATATATTTTAAAAATAATTGTATTTTTAATGATAGAATATAATATTGTCATCAGTGTGACATAAGTAAACCATTCTAGATTTGAAGCTTTCGTGACTGCAAGGATTCATACTCTTAGTTTTTTCGGTAAAGTCACGTAGGTTAAAAATGAAATTATTCTTATTATTTTATTTTTATGAATTTTTAATTAAATGTTTTACCTACGTGACTTTACCGACAAAACCAAGAGCATAAGTATACCAAGTTCGCAGTCGATATCACATTGGGAAGTTGGTAAAATTGAGTTACAAGATTTTTTGAGGATACGACAAGAGACAGAGTGAGTTAAATAACAGCGTGTAATAATAACAACGTGTAATAATAACAGCGTGTAATAATAACAGCGTGTAATAATAACAACGTGTAATAATAACAGCGTGTAATAATAACAGCGTGTAATAATAACAGCGTGTAATAATAACAGCGTGTAATAATAACAGCGAGTAATAATAACAGCGTGTAATAATAACAGCGTGTAATAATAACAGCGTGTAATAATAACAGCGTGTAATAATAACAGCGTGTAATAATAACAGCGAGTAATAATAACAGCGAGTAATAATAACAGCGTGTAATAATAACAGCGTGTAATAATAACAGCGTGTAATAATAACAGCGTGTAATAATAACAGCGTGTAATAATAACAGCGTGTAATAATAACAGCGTGTAATAATAACAGCGTGTAATAATAACAGCGTGTAATAATAACAGCGTGTAATAATAACAGCGTGTAATAATAACAGCGTGTAATAATAACAGCGAGTAATAATAACAGTGTGTAATAATAACAGCGTGTAATAATAACAGCGTGTAATAATAACAGCGTGTAATAATAACAGCGTGTAATAATAACAGCGTGTAATAATAACAGCGTGTAATAATAACAGCGAGTAATAATAACAGCGTGTAATAATAACAGTGTGTAATAATAACAGCGAGTAATAATAACAGCGAGTAATAATAACAGCGTGTAATAATAACAGCGTGTAATAATAACAGCGTGTAATAATAACAGCGAGTAATAATAACAGCGTGTAATAATAACAGCGTGTAATAATAACAGCGTGTAATAATAACAGCGAGTAATAATAACAGCGAGTAATAATAACAGCGTGTAATAATAACAACGTGTAATAATAACAGCGTGTAATAATAACAGCGTGTAATAATAACAGCGTGTAATAATAACAGCGTGTAATAATAACAGCGAGTAATAATAACAGCGTGTAATAATAACAGCGTGTAATAATAACAGCGTGTAATAATAACAGTGTGTAATAATAACAGCGTGTAATAATAACAGCGTGTAATAATAACAGCGTGTAATAATAACAGCGTGTAATAATAACAGCGTGTAATAATAACAGCGTGTAATAATAACAGCGTGTAATAATAACAGCGTGTAATAATAACAGCGTGTAATAATAACAGCGAGTAATAATAACAGCGTGTAATAATAACAGCGTGTAATAATAACAGCGTGTAATAATAACAGCGTGTAATAATAACAGCGTGTAATAATAACAGCGTGTAATAATAACAGCGAGTAATAATAACAGAGTGCAATAATAACAGCGTGTAATAATAACAGCGTGTAATAATAACAGCGTGTAATAATAACAGCGTGTAATAATAACAGCGTGTAATAATAACAGTGTGTAATAATAACAGCGAGTAATAATAACAGCGTGTAATAATAACAACGTGTAATAATAACAGCGAGTAATAATAACAGCGTGTAATAATAACAGCGTGTAATAATAACAGCGTGTAATAATAACAGCGTGTAATAATAACAGCGTGTAATAATAACAGCGTGTAATAATAACAGCGTGTAATAATAACAGCGTGTAATAATAACAGTGTGTAATAATAACAGCGTGTAATAATAACAGCGAGTAATAATAACAGCGTGTAATAATAACAGCGTGTAATAATAACAGCGTGTAATAATAACAGCGTGTAATAATAACAGCGTGTAATAATAACAGCGAGTAATAATAACAACGTGTAATAATAACAGCGTGTAATAATAACAGCGTGTAATAATAACAGCGTGTAATAATAACAGCGTGTAATAATGAAAGCGTGTAATAATAACAGCGTGTAATAATAACAACGTGTAATAATAACAGCGTGTAATAATAACAGCGTGTAATAATAACAGTGTGTAATAATAACAGCGTGTAATAATAACAGCGTGTAATAATAACAGCGAGTAATAATAACAGTGTGTAATAATAACAGCGAGTAATAATAACAGCGTGTAATAATAACAGCGTGTAATAATAACAGCGTGTAATAATAACAGCGTGTAATAATAACAGCGTGTAATAATAACAGCGTGTAATAATAACAGCCTGTAATAATAACAGTGTGTAATAATAACAGCGTGTAATAATAACAGAGTGTAATAATAACAGCGTGTAATAATAACAGCGTGTAATAATAACAGCGTGTAATAATAACAGCGTGTAATAATAACAGCGTGTAATAATAACAGAGTGTAATAAGAACAGAGTGTAATAATAACAGCGTGTAATAATAACAGCGTGTAATAATAACAGCGTGTAATAATAACAGCGTGTAATAATAACAGCGTGTAATAATAACAGTGTGTAATAATAACAGCGTGTAATAATAACAGAGTGTAATAATAACAGCAAGTAATAATAACAGCGTGTAATAATAACAGCAAGTAATAATAACAGCGTGTAATAATAACAGCGTGTAATAATAACAGCGTGTAATAATAACAGCAAGTAATAATAACAGCGTGTAATAATAACAGCGTGTAATAATAACAGCGTGTAATAATAACAGCAAGTAATAATAACAGCGTGTAATAATAACAGCGTGTAATAATAACAGCGTGTAATAATAACAGTGTGTAATAATAACAGCGTGTAATAATAACAGAGTGTAATAATAACAGCGTGTAATAATAACAGCAAGTAATAATAACAGCGTGTAATAATAACAGTGTGTAATAATAACAGCGTGTAATAATAACAGAGTGTAATAATAACAGCGTGTAATAATAACAGCAAGTAATAATAACAGCGTGTAATAATAACAGTGTGTAATAATAACAGCGTGTAATAATAACAGCGAGTAATAATAACAGCGAGTAATAATAACAGCGTGTAATAATAACAGCGTGTAATAATAACAGCGTGTAATAATAACAGCGTGTAATAATAACAGCGAGTAATAATAACAGCGAGTAATAATAACAGCGTGTAATAATAACAGCGTGTAATAATAACAGCGTGTAATAATAACAGCGAGTAATAATAACAGCGTGTAATAATAACAGCGTGTAATAATAACAGCGTGCAATAATAACAGCGTGTAATAATAACAGCGAGTAATAATAACAGCGTGTAATAATAACAGCGTGTAATAATAACAGCGAGTAATAATAACAGCGTGTAATAATAACAGCGTGTAATAATAACAGCGTGTAATAATAACAGCGTGTAATAATAACAGCGTGTAATAATAACAGCGTGTAATAATAACAGCGTGTAATAATAACAGCGTGTAATAATAACAGCGTGTAATAATAACAGCGAGTAATAATAACAGAGTGCAATAATACCAGCGTGTAATAATAACAGCGTGTAATAATAACAACGTGTAATAATAACAGCGAGTAATAATAACAGCGTGTAATAATAACAGCGTGTAATAATAACAGCGTGTAATAATAACAGCGTGTAATAATAACAACGTGTAATAATGAAAGCGTGTAATAATAACAGCGTGTAATAATAACAGCGTGTAATAATAACAGTGTGTAATAATAACAGCGAGTAGTGGCAGTAATACAAATGGAGAGAGGGCGAATGATAGAGGGGTGCCAAAAAGCCCGAATGATCTTAGAAATGAAGCTCCACCATTCACCTCTGTCGACACAGTTCTGATTCCAGAACCTTCACTGCCTTCAAGGCGTCTTTAAGGTCATTCTTCAAGGCACAATCTTTTGCTTTCATTCCGTTGAGTTCACTCTGAAATCGAACGACACCCAAGACGTCACGCCAGGATGACGCGAACGGCACGTTTCTGCGCACAAAAGAGCACAATTCTAACGCGCGTTCGCCAACAACTTAACGGGGAAATGTAGCACAGGTTAATTTTACGATAGATTTAAGAAACATTTTAAATGCCTTGCTTTCACCATTGGAAACTCATTTGCCAGTAAAAAATATATGATAATTGTTTTTTTACCCTTTTATCTGGCAACAAAACTGACACCTTTTTTGTTGCCAGATAAAAGGGTAAAAAAAACAATTATCATATTTTTTACTGGCAAATGAGGTTCCAATGGTGTAAATGCTTCACCCCGAGCTCTCATACTCTGATGGTGCATTGTCTTTGAGTTGTGCGCCTTTTGGCGTCATCTGGTCCAACACCATGTGAGACTAGGCTCTAAGAAAAGCTGTCTCGGGCGTGGACAGTGCATACATTATCAGAATTATATTTTTTGTTTGCATTATGACTGCAGGTATTGTGGTCTATGCAAACATGACTCCTTGTAAAAAAGGTGTCAGTTTTGTTGCCAGATGGAAGGGTAAAAAAACAATTATCATACCTCGCTTTCGTTCATCAGCGTTCTCGTGGCGGCCATCTGCTGTCCCAGCTGACGGGCGGTTTCTTGGAATGAAGCTCTCTCTTGTTCGAACCTGTCCAAAGATTCCTTCACACAAGACACGGCACGAGATCAACACCCCTCCTACGATACCCCCAACGTATTTATTGCACACGATGGCCGGAGCGCTCTCGGATGCCATCTAAACGTTCCGTTTCTCCCCCCTCCCCGTGCTACCCGGAGCTTGCCGGGAGCTAAACGTCAAACGCCTTGCCAAGCAAACTTTGCGACGCAACCCAGGGACTGTGCGGCAGAGGTCGCAAACGGGTTTTGATTCCTTATTTTTATTATCGGCACACAGAGAGAGAGATCGTCTCTGTGACGAGGCCTTAAATAGAGAGAGGGGGGGGGACGGGGTCGGAGAGAGGGAGGGGGCAGAGAAAATTTAGCAAGTCAATGAGTAGGGTGACGTGTGGTACGGTACGCAAGCTTGAACATTAGGAGAAAGGGGGAGAGACACACTAAATTTGAATAACCTTTGTGCCGATGTGTTGCTGTCTCTCTCTGTGTATCTTGGTGATATCTGTCTGCTTATATGTCTGTCTGTGTGTCTATGTTGTGTGTCTCTCTCTGTGTGTGTCTCTGTGTTGCTCTCTCTCTGTGTATCTTGGTGATATCTGTCTGCTTATATGTCTGTCTACAGTTTTCTGGTTAGATTTTTGTTGCTATTTCATTTATACCTTAATTCTAGATTTGAAGCTTTCGTGACTACAAGGATTCATATTCTTAGGTTTTTTCGGTAAAGTCACCGTGTAGGTAAAACATCAAAATTAATAAAAATAAAATAAAGATCACGACGTTTCGAAACGTCGTGATCTTTATTTTATTTTTATTAATTTTGATCATTTATAGCTGACGATGATTGCTTGTGTTGCAACAGAAACGTCGTCGTATGCTATTACTTAATTTATTATTCTATCTTTATACGTGACTTTTCCGAAAGAACCAAAGAGTAATTCCTGCAAGTCACGAAAGCTCTAAATTACATTCTAGACTTGAAGCTTTCGTGACTGCAATGATTCATATTCTTAGGTTTGATAATTGGTTCTTTACGCTTCTATCTGGCAACAAAATTGACACCTTTTTGCAAGGAGTCATGTTTGCATAGACCGCAATACCTGCAGTCATAATACAAACAAAAGAACACAACTCTGATACTCTGATGGTGCATTGTCCTTGAGTTGTGCGCCTTTTGGCGTCATCTGGTCCAACCCATGTGAGACTAGGCTCTAAGGAAAGCTGTCTCGGGTGTGGACCAATCAACTTCAAGGGCAGTGCAAATCATTATCAGAGTTATGTTCTTTTGTTTGTATTTATGACTGCAGGTATTGCGGTCTATGCAAACATGACTCCTTGCAAAAAGGTGTCAATTTTGTTGCCAGATAGAAGGGTAAAGAACCAATTATCATATTTTTACTGGCAAATGAGGTCCCCATAGTGTAGATTCTTAGGTTTTTTCGGTAAAGTCACCGTGTAGGTAAAACATCAAAATTAATAAAATAAAATAAAACAAAAAATCACGACGTTTCGGAGGCAACACAAGTCTCCGTCATCTGGTGGGACCGTCACAGCCGGATTAGCTGCATCAAGTGAGGCAATGATTCAAGATGTAATCCCTTATAAGCAAGTTGAAGGGGGGGAGGAGAGGGGGGGGGGGGAGCTCATCAAAATGTGGTAGCCAATGAATGGAACGTATCGGGAGGGAGGGGGGGCTGGGGATGTTTTACCTACGTGACTTTACCGAAAAACCTAAGAATATACTCCAAATTAAACTTATGGACTTCCAATTGTAGCGTTGAACATTGTCCACCCTCGTGGCTGATGTTGTGAAAGCGACGTGAAAATGTAACTCACCAGCGCGACCTTGTGTTCCGCATTGTTACCGTCACTTTCAATCGTCACATTATCTAGGGATAATAATAATCGATTCATCGTATTAATAAAGGAATATCAATACATGTTGGACGCGATGAAAATATATCAAACAGACGTTAATAATGTACACCCGATGAGAGAAATCTTAATTTTAGAACTTTCGTGACTGCAGCAAATGATTATTTGGTTCTTTCGGTTAAGTCACGTCTAAAGATAAAATAATAAATTAAATTAAATAATAGCATATTACGACGTTTCGATTGCAACACAAGCAATCATCATCATCAGGTGTAATGAAATAGCGACATAGAATCTAACCAGAAAACTATAGACAGACATATTAGCAGACAGATATCACCAAGACACAGAGAGAGAGCAACCCAGGTACAGAGAGAGGTGATCGTCTCTGTGGGGTGGCCTTAAATAGAAAACTATAGACAGACATATAAGCAGACAGATATCACCAAGATACATAGAGAGAGCAACACAGGTACAGAGAGAGGTGATCGTCTCTGTGGGGTGGCCTTGAATAGAAAACTATAGACAGACATATTAGCAGACAGATATCACCAAGATACATAGAGAGAGCAACCCAGGCACAGAGAGAGGTGATCATCTCTGTGGGGTGGCCTTGAATAGAAAACTATAGACAGACATATTAGCAGACAGATATCACCAAGATACATAGAGAGAGCAACACAGGTACAGAGAGAGGTGATCGTCTCTGTGGGGTGGCCTTGAATAGAAAACTATAGACAGACATGTAAGCAGACAGATATCACCAAGATACATAGAGAGAGCAACACAGGTACAGAGAGGGGTGATCGTCTCTGTGGGGTGGCCTTAAATAGAAAACTATAGACAGACATATTAGCAGACAGATATCACCAAGATACATAGAGGGAGCAACACAGGAACCAGAGAGGGGTGATCGTCTCTGTGGGGTGGCCTTAAATAGACAGGGGGGAGGAGGCAGAGAGAGGGAGGGGGGGGTTAGAGAAAACATTTGCATGTCAATGAGTGGTCCAAAAACAAGGTTCTGCAAGTGCGATGACACGGCAAGCAAGTCTGAAAATCAGAAGGACAAACGAAAATTCAATAATGTCGCACATGCGATAATAAACTCGCAATGGACATTCACGCTTGCAAAACGTTGCCTACCGATTTCTGTGCTTATTTCACGAATATTCGCTTCAAACCTGCGACGAATCTCTGCTTCATCGCTGCACCTGAAAGAAACGTAACAAGACGTCAGCCTCATTTAATTGTTTAAAAAATGTATCGGCAATGCAGCACACTCTCAGTGCAAGACAAAGATCCCCCGTGTAGCCTCAACAGACTGTAGGGGCAAGTGCTGTTCGCGAGCACCTATGAAGGCTACCGGCACGACACACGAGGGGGTGGGTGGCCAGCACCACGCCCGACCGCCTTTGTCTCCCCAGTGGCGATGTTTACTACTCAGCGCACCAGGTACTCATTTGAGGCTGAGTCGACCTAGGGGAGACCCAGGATCGGTTCAGATAATCACAGAGACACACACACACAGAGAGACACACAGAGAGAAACACAGAGACACACACGCAGACATACACACAGACAAAGATCCCCCGTGTAGCCTCAACACACCGTAGGGGCAAGTGCTGTTAGCGAGCACCACCTATGAAGGCCGGCACGGCACACGAGGGGGTGGGTGGCCAGCACCACGCCCGGCTGCCTTTGTCTCCCCAGTGGCGATGTTTACACACCGCACCAGGTACTTATTTGAGGCCGAGTCGACCTAGGGGAGGCCCAGGACAGGTTCAGATAATCGTCACCGGTGTTGGCCGTGAGCGGGAATCGGATTCAGGTCGCCGGGTTCGTAGCGCAGCGTGCTAACCACTGCACCACCGCTCCCCACAACATGCACAAAGATCCCCGTGTAGCCTCAACAGACTGTAGGGGCAAGTGCTGTTCGCGAGTAGCACCTATGAAGGCCGGCACGGCACACGAGGGGGTGGGTGGCCAGCACCACGCCCGACCGCCTTTGTCTCCCCAGTGGCGATGTTGACACACCGCACCAGGTACTCGTTTGAGGCCGAGTCGACCTAGGGGAGGCCCAGGACCGGTTCAGATAATCGTCACGCGAACGTCGAGTTCGTGACGTGCGTCAGAGGCCAGATTAAACGATGCAGAAAAGTGCATCGGTGAACAAAAGAGACCGCATTTGTTTTGCTTTGCAGATACAAACACAGTCAGATGTTCTCGGGAATGCAGATGTGGCAACAGCATCTCAGCAGCCTACTTGCTGCGCTGTCAAAGTTCACCACTTGCCTCTGGCAGGCTGCTTCTGTCAACTCGTGATTTTCCTTCTTTCGGTTGAGAAAAATAACTTTCAGGTCCAAAAGTTTGTGGTGCAGCCCGTCACACGATCGCCGCAGCTCTGTCGCGCGCGCGGCGTGCTCTCGCTCCTTCTCCGCAAAAGTCCTTTCCGTGTTTTGTATCTCAGCCTACAGCAGCAGCGGCAAGAACATCCGTTTGGTCATCAGTGTTTCTGAAAGTTCTACGATGATTAAATCAACGGGGCAGGCGGGCGACCCGCTACATTTTTCAGATACAGCGCAAAGCTGAGATTTGCCAAAAGAAGGCAAGAGAAAAGCATCCCGTAAAAAATTCTAGACTTGAAGCTTTCGTGACTGCAAGGAATCATATTCTTAGGTGTTTTCGGTAAAGTCACCGTGTAGGTAAAACATCAAAATTAATAAAATAATAAAATAAAGATCACGACGTTTCGGAGGCAACACGAGTCTCTGTCCCACCTGATGACGGAGACTTGTGTTGCCTCCGAAACGTCGTGATCTTTATTTTTATTTTATTATTTTTGATGTTTTACCTACACAGTGACTTTACCGAAAACACCTAAGAATATGATCCCGTAAAAAACTATACAGAAATAAATATGCAGACAATATTAACTATACAGTCAAACGTTGGATTGCGAGCATAATTCGTCCTGTAGACGTGTTTGCAATCCAAAGCACTCGTACATCAGCTGCGATCACGTGACGCTCGGCAGACAAAGCGTACACTACGCGTACTACTCATATTGCAAGACCCCTCCTCGCTCGTTTATCAAATTAATATTTTTTTAGATTTAAAGCTTTCGTGACTGCAGGGATTCATCTTCTTGGTTCTTTCGGTAAAGTCGCGTAGAATGGAAGTAATAAAATAATAAAAATCTAATAAACTCATTCTCACGACGTTTCGGCCACAACGCAAGCAGCCGTCCTCAGGTGAAGAACAGTTCTGTCGGGAAGACAGCGTCTGACATTCATTCGAGAAGACAGCGTCTGAAATTCATTCGAGAAGACAGCGTCTGAAATTCATTCGAGAAGACAGCGTCTGAAATTCATTCGAGAAGACAGCGTCTGAAATTCATTCGAGAAGACAGCGTCTGAAATTCATTCGAGAAGACAGCGTCTGAAATTCATTCGAGAAGACAGCGTCTGAAATTCATTCGAGAAGACAGCGTCTGAAATTCATTCAGACGCTGTCTTCCCGACAGACCTGTTCTTCACCTGAGGACGGCTGCTTGCGTTGTGGCCGAAACGTCGTGAGAATTATTTTATTAAGTTTAATTTTTATTATTTTATTACTTCCATTCTACGTGACGACTTTACCGAAAGAACCAAGAAGACCAAGTTACTCGCAGTCCAAGGTTTTGCCGCGTCAATATGAATGGACGTGTCACCCGCAGTCCGCTTTCAGCATCCTGACGTCGATTTATTTCCAACTTGAGGGTTTTGATTCCTTCCTGTGTTTGCTCAAGTCGTGATTGAAAGTCGCCTGCGAAAGACACAAAAATTAACCCGTAAAAACAAAGTTTTTCACTATAAATCCTTTATATGCGTGGCGGCTCGAGTCCTCTCGTCCTCTGGCTTGAGATGGCTGCCACCTATGGGTCAGATGATTGTGTGCCAGCATTAAGCAATTGGTAATTAAATATTTTAAAAAAATTTCCCTAAACAGTGTAAAATTTTGGAAAAAAATTTTCACGAACATTAATTGTCACGCACAACGAGTCTGTGTGGAAAATGTCAGCTCGATTGGATCACGGGAAGTGGGTTAAAAAACGACCGAAAGATTTGCACGGTCGTAAGCAAGCAAGCAAGCACGCAAGCAAGCAAACTTAATATAAAGGATTTAAAAACAACTCAAATTGGGATCACCTTTAACGGTCAGATGTGCAAGATATTTTCCTAGCACACACACGTACCCAGGCTGTTGGCAAAAGCACACAACTTGAATGGACTCTCACTCTCACCCGTTATTTCTTCGAGTCCAACACAGTTTTCAATGGAATCTTGCAGCTTTTGAGAGGTCGTTTTGAGTTCTTCATTTTTTGACTCCAAAAGCTCAGATTTTGCTTTGACCTAAAAGTGAAATGCAACACTCTATGTGATAACTACTCAACAATACGACCGGATACACGAATCTATGAAATGACCTACTGCCGGGCAAGGCAAGTTTTCTGGTTTGCAAGTCATCATTGAATTCAAATAAGTTTTGTTAACCGGAATGAAAATAACTTTCAAAAATCAAGATACACGAATCTATGAAATGACCTACTGCCGGGCAAGGCAAGTTTTCTGGTTTGCAAGTCATCATTGAATTCAAATAAGTTTTGTTAACCGGAATGAAAATAACTTTCAAAAATCAAGATACACGAATCTATGAAATGACCTACTGCCGGGCAAGGCAAGTTTTCTGGTTTGCAAGTCATCATTGAATTCAAATAAGTTTTGTTAACCGGAATGAAAATAACTTTCAAAAATCAAGATACACGAATCTATGAAATGACCTACTGCCGGGCAAGGCAAGTTTTCTGGTTTGCAAGTCATCATTGAATTCAAATAAGTTTTGTTAACCGGAATGAAAATAACTTTCAAAAATCAAGATACACGAATCTATGAAATGACCTACTGCCGGGCAAGGCAAGTTTTCTGGTTTGCAAGTCATCATTGAATTCAAATAAGTTTTGTTAACCGGAATGAAAATAACTTTCAAAAATCAAGATACACGAATCTATGAAATGACCTACTGCCGGGCAAGGCAAGTTTTCTGGTTTGCAAGTCATCATTGAATTCAAATAAGTTTTGTTTACCGGAATGAAAATAACTTTGAAAAATCAAGATACACGAATCTATGAAATGACCTACTGCCGGGCAAGGCAAGTTTTCTGGTTTGCAAGTCATCATTGAATTCAAATAAGTTTTGTTTACCGGAATGAAAATAACTTTCAAAAATCAAGATACACGAATCTATGAAATGACCTACTGCCGGGCAAGGCAAGTTTTCTGGTTTGCAAGTCATCATTGAATTCAAATAAGTTTTGTTAACCGGAATGAAAATCACTTTCAAAAATCAAGATACACGAATCTATGAAATGACCTACTGCCGGGCAAGGCAAGTTTTCTGGTTTGCAAGTCATCATTGAATTCAAATAAGTTTTGTTTACCGGAATGAACATAACTTTCAAAAATCAAGATACACGAATCTATGAAATGACCTACTGCCGGGCAAGGCAAGTTTTCTGGTTTGCAAGTCATCATTGAATTCAAATAAGTTTTGTTAACCGGAATGAAAATAACTTTCAAAAATCAAGATACACGAATCTATGAAATGACCTACTGCCGGGCAAGGCAAGTTTTCTGGTTTGCAAGTCATCATTGAATTCAAATAAGTTTTGTTTACCGGAATGAAAATAACTTTCAAAAATCAAGATACACGAATCTATGAAATGACCTACTGCCGGGCAAGGCAAGTTTTCTGGTTTGCAAGTCATCATTGAATTCAAATAAGTTTTGTTAACCGGAATGAAAATAACTTTCAAAAATCAAGATACACGAATCTATGAAATGACCTACTGCCGGGCAAGGCAAGTTTTCTGGTTTGCAAGTCATCATTGAATTCAAATAAGTTTTGTTAACCGGAATGAAAATAACTTTCAAAAATCAAGATACACGAATCTATGAAATGACCTACTGCCGGGCAAGGCAAGTTTTCTGGTTTGCAAGTCATCATTGAATTCAAATAAGTTTTGTTAACCGGAATGAAAATAACTTTCAAAAATCAAGATACACGAATCTATGAAATGACCTACTGCCGGGCAAGGCAAGTTTTCTGGTTTGCAAGTCATCATTGAATTCAAATAAGTTTTGTTTACCGGAATGAAAATAACTTTCAAAAATCAAGATACACGAATCTATGAAATGACCTACTGCCGGGCAAGGCAAGTTTTCTGGTTTGCAAGTCATCATTGAATTCAAATAAGTTTTGTTAACCGGAATGAAAATAACTTTCAAAAATCAAGATACACGAATCTATGAAATGACCTACTGCCGGGCAAGGCAAGTTTTCTGGTTTGCAAGTCATCATTGAATTCAAATAAGTTTTGTTAACCGGAATGAAAATAACTTTCAAAAATCAAGATACACGAATCTATGAAATGACCTACTGCCGGGCAAGGCAAGTTTTCTGGTTTGCAAGTCATCATTGAATTCAAATAAGTTTTGTTAACCGGAATGAAAATAACTTTCAAAAATCAAGATACACGAATCTATGAAATGACCTACTGCCGGGCAAGGCAAGTTTTCTGGTTTGCAAGTCATCATTGAATTCAAATAAGTTTTGTTAACCGGAATGAAAATAACTTTCAAAAATCAAGATACACGAATCTATGAAATGACCTACTGCCGGGCAAGGCAAGTTTTCTGGTTTGCAAGTCATCATTGAATTCAAATAAGTTTTGTTAACCGGAATGAAAATAACTTTCAAAAATCAAGATACACGAATCTATGAAATGACCTACTGCCGGGCAAGGCAAGTTTTCTGGTTTGCAAGTCATCATTGAATTCAAATAAGTTTTGTTTACCGGAATGAAAATAACTTTCAAAAATCAAGATACACGAATCTATGAAATGACCTACTGCCGGGCAAGGCAAGTTTTCTGGTTTGCAAGTCATCATTGAATTCAAATAAGTTTTGTTAACCGGAATGAAAATAACTTTCAAAAATCAAGATACACGAATCTATGAAATGACCTACTGCCGGGCAAGGCAAGTTTTCTGGTTTGCAAGTCATCATTGAATTCAAATAAGTTTTGTTAACCGGAATGAAAATAACTTTCAAAAATCAAGATACACGAATCTATGAAATGACCTACTGCCGGGCAAGGCAAGTTTTCTGGTTTGCAAGTCATCATTGAATTCAAATAAGTTTTGTTAACCGGAATGAAAATAACTTTCAAAAATCAAGATACACGAATCTATGAAATGACCTACTGCCGGGCAAGGCAAGTTTTCTGGTTTGCAAGTCATCATTGAATTCAAATAAGTTTTGTTAACCGGAATGAAAATAACTTTCAAAAATCAAGATACACGAATCTATGAAATGACCTACTGCCGGGCAAGGCAAGTTTTCTGGTTTGCAAGTCATCATTGAATTCAAATAAGTTTTGTTAACCGGAATGAAAATAACTTTCAAAAATCAAGATACACGAATCTATGAAATGACCTACTGCCGGGCAAGGCAAGTTTTCTGGTTTGCAAGTCATCATTGAATTCAAATAAGTTTTGTTAACCGGAATGAAAATAACTTTCAAAAATCAAGATACACGAATCTATGAAATGACCTACTGCCGGGCAAGGCAAGTTTTCTGGTTTGCAAGTCATCATTGAATTCAAATAAGTTTTGTTTACCGGAATGAAAATAACTTTCAAAAATCAAGATACACGAATCTATGAAATGACCTACTGCCGGGCAAGGCAAGTTTTCTGGTTTGCAAGTCATCATTGAATTCAAATAAGTTTTGTTTACCGGAATGAAAATAACTTTCAAAAATCAAGATACACGAATCTATGAAATGACCTACTGCCGGGCAAGGCAAGTTTTCTGGTTTGCAAGTCATCATTGAATTCAAATAAGTTTTGTTTACCGGAATGAAAATAACTTTCAAAAATCAAGATACACGAATCTATGAAATGACCTACTGCCGGGCAAGGCAAGTTTTCTGGTTTGCAAGTCATCATTGAATTCAAATAAGTTTTGTTAACCGGAATGAAAATCACTTTCAAAAATCAAGATACACGAATCTATGAAATGACCTACTGCCGGGCAAGGCAAGTTTTCTGGTTTGCAAGTCATCATTGAATTCAAATAAGTTTTGTTTACCGGAATGAACATAACTTTCAAAAATCAAGATACACGAATCTATGAAATGACCTACTGCCGGGCAAGGCAAGTTTTCTGGTTTGCAAGTCATCATTGAATTCAAGTAAGTTTTGTTAACCGGAATGAAAATAACTTTCAAAAATCAAGATACACGAATCTATGAAATGACCTACTGCCGGGCAAGGCAAGTTTTCTGGTTTGCAAGTCATCATTGAATTCAAATAAGTTTTGTTTACCGGAATGAAAATAACTTTCAAAAATCAAGATACACGAATCTATGAAATGACCTACTGCCGGGCAAGGCAAGTTTTCTGGTTTGCAAGTCATCATTGAATTCAAATAAGTTTTGTTTACCGGAATGAAAATAACTTTCAAAAATCAAGATACACGAATCTATGAAATGACCTACTGCCGGGCAAGGCAAGTTTTCTGGTTTGCAAGTCATCATTGAATTCAAATAAGTTTTGTTTACCGGAATGAAAATAACTTTGAAAAATCAAGATACACGAATCTATGAAATGACCTACTGCCGGGCAAGGCAAGTTTTCTGGTTTGCAAGTCATCATTGAATTCAAATAAGTTTTGTTAACCGGAATGAAAATAACTTTCAAAAATCAAGATACACGAATCTATGAAATGACCTACTGCCGGGCAAGGCAAGTTTTCTGGTTTGCAAGTCATCATTGAATTCAAATAAGTTTTGTTAACCGGAATGAAAATAACTTTCAAAAATCAAGATACACGAATCTATGAAATGACCTACTGCCGGGCAAGGCAAGTTTTCTGGTTTGCAAGTCATCATTGAATTCAAATAAGTTTTGTTTACCGGAATGAAAATAACTTTCAAAAATCAAGATACACGAATCTATGAAATGACCTACTGCCGGGCAAGGCAAGTTTTCTGGTTTGCAAGTCATCATTGAATTCAAATAAGTTTTGTTAACCGGAATGAAAATAACTTTCAAAAATCAAGATACACGAATCTATGAAATGACCTACTGCCGGGCAAGGCAAGTTTTCTGGTTTGCAAGTCATCATTGAATTCAAATAAGTTTTGTTAACCGGAATGAAAATAACTTTAAAAAATCAAGATACACGAATCTATGAAATGACCTACTGCCGGGCAAGGCAAGTTTTCTGGTTTGCAAGTCATCATTGAATTCAAATAAGTTTTGTTAACCGGAATGAAAATAACTTTCAAAAATCAAGATACACGAATCTATGAAATGACCTACTGCCGGGCAAGGCAAGTTTTCTGGTTTGCAAGTCATCATTGAATTCAAATAAGTTTTGTTAACCGGAATGAAAATAACTTTAAAAAATCAAGATACACGAATCTATGAAATGACCTACTGCCGGGCAAGGCAAGTTTTCTGGTTTGCAAGTCATCATTGAATTCAAATAAGTTTTGTTAACCGGAATGAAAATAACTTTCAAAAATCAAGATACACGAATCTATGAAATGACCTACTGCCGGGCAAGGCAAGTTTTCTGGTTTGCAAGTCATCATTGAATTCAAATAAGTTTTGTTTACCGGAATGAAAATAACTTTCAAAAATCAAGATACACGAATCTATGAAATGACCTACTGCCGGGCAAGGCAAGTTTTCTGGTTTGCAAGTCATCATTGAATTCAAATAAGTTTTGTTTACCGGAATGAAAATAACTTTGAAAAATCAAGATAAAGAGGTGAAAATGTGTACATCCCATATATTTCGATTTAAAGCTTTTTTCGTGACTGCAGGGATTCATCTTCTTGGTTCTTTCGGTAAAGTCATCACGTAGAAGGGAAGTGATAAAATAATAAAAATAAAAAATAAAATTATTCTCACGACGTTTCGGCCACAACGCAAGTAGCCGTCCTCAGGTGAAGACCAGGTCTGTCGAGGCGACAGCGTCTGACCATTTTTTTATTACTTCCCTTCTACGTGACTTTACCGAAAGAACCCAGAAGATGAATCCCATATATTGTGTTGAACAAATGCATTTAGGGCACTGCATACGTTTTCAAGTGGAAATAAGTGACATTTTAAGCATTTAAAATGTCACTTTTTAAGCATTTAAAATATGAGCAAAAGCGATCAGCTCACGAATTCACACCCACCTGGCTTTCTATAATCGCCGACTTGTTTGTGAAGTCCTCCTGAGCTCTTCCCATCTCCTGCACAGCTGCTTCCACTACACGCAACACGCGTCGCGTGCAAAACAAAATAGTTGAGCGCACCAATATTCACCCAGCAAGCCACAATTCAGACTCTGTCTCCCCGACAGACCTGGTCTTCACCTGAGGACGGCTGCTTGCGTTGTGGCCCAAAACGTCGTGAGAATTATTAAATGTTTTATTTTCATTATTTTATTATTTCCATTCTACGTGACTTTACCGAACAGGTCTGTCGAGAAGACAGAGTCTCATTCAGACGCAGCAACAACAGCAGCAGCAGTAGCAGCAGCAGCAACAGCAGTAGCAGCAGCAGCAAGAGAGTGTTGCTTCTCAAGGCCTCGAGGGATGACGGCTTCATCTAGCAGTGGATAGAGCACTGCCGATGATTATCAACGACGGTTGTGGCTTAAAATTTCGATGTAAAGCTTTCGTGACTGCAGGGATTCATCTTCTTGGTTCTTTCGGTAAAGTCACGTAGAAGGGAAATAATAAAATAATAAAAATAAAACATAATAAAATAATTCTCACGACGTTACGGCCACAACGCAAGCAGCCGTCCTCAGGTGAAGACCAGGTCTGTCGGGGAGACAGAGTCATTTTATTATTTCCCTTCTACGTGACTTTACCGAAAGAACCAAGAACAAGTCGATGATTGCTGTGCTCTATGTATTGAACACGACCTTGTTATTACCGAGCTCTGCATCGTGTCATCCTGCAACAAGGCTTACCTTTGGCCAACGCGATGTTCTTGTCATTTTGAAACTTTGAATTTAAATCACTCAAAGTCACTGCAAATGTCTTTTAAAAGAAGATGACACCAGGATTTAAAGCATTAATATTAAATATGCATGTGTATACGTGTATACTATTATACGCTTTTCAAGAAATATAATTACATGAAAACAAAATTTTAAAAATGTTATTATACATTTACCTTCATTTCTGCTTTCACTGACAAACGAGCTTCTTTCATTTTCTCCGTATCTGCTTCAGCTGTCGACATCAGCACGCGGACATGGCCCGAATAAGTCAACGGCAAACAAGTTCGATCGCTCAACGGTACACCGTTAACGTTCAACGGTCGGCAGATGTTGAGAACGTACCTTTCGTTAGTGTTTGTTGCGCCGAAGAGAATTGGACCTGCAGACCGTCGCACATTTCCCTGGTGGCGGTGATTCTTACGGACACAGGCACATTGCAAGGACGGAGGTTAGAAATCCTCCGTAGACAAATATCCACCATACGCGTTGCTTCAGACTAAATGTATCGCTTGCATAACTGGCGTACGTGCGTACGTGGTGATTTGATAGTCGCGCCAGATTCCAAAGAACACAGGATGAGATGTTACTATCCTTTGTGCAAGCACTTCCAAGAGTTCACGAACAGCGAGCCTGGTGACATTTGGGGAGCGCATCGTCAGTAGCGACCCTTTGGTTCCTAGGGTGTTTCGGCCTTTCACACGATACACCCTCCCCAAAGGCGGCCAGCGACAGGGCGATCAATCCTACGCTTGCGTCCCATTCCCAATTAGTCGTAGGAGTTGCCTTGTTGTTGATAGCCAACAATAAGAGTTGAGTAGGTGAGTGAGTAGGTGAGTGAGTAGGTGAGTGAGTGAGTAGGTGAGTGAGTGGGTGAGTGAGTGTGTGAGTATGTAGGTGAGTGAGTAGGTGAGTGAGTAGGTGAGTGTGTAGGTGAGAGTAGGTGAGTGAGTAGGTGTGTAGGTTCAGATTCCAAGAACACAGGATGAGATGTTACTATCCTTTGTGCAAGCACTTTCAAGAGTTCATGAACAGTGAGCCTGGTGACATTTGGAAACTTATCATCAGTAGTGAACCTTTGATTCCTAGAATGTTTCGGCCTTTCACACGATACACCCTCCCCAAAGGCGGCCAGCGACAGGGCGATCAATCCTACGCTTGCGTCCCATTCCCAATTAGTCGTAGGAGTTGCCTTGTTGTTGATAGCCAACATCCCAAGTAAAATACGCCACCAGTTTTTTTTCCATCATTTGCCAGTACCAAAATATAATAATGATAATAGGGAATAACCCTATTATTATTATTATATTTTGGTACTGGCAAAGGAGGTCTAATGATGTAGATGCTCACCCCGAGCCCTCATTACTTTGACAGCGGCTTTGTCTTTGAGCTTCTTGGTTCTTTCGGTAAAGTCACGTAGAAGGGAAGTAAT
Organism: Lethenteron camtschaticum; assembly: GCA_018977245.1. NCBI lineage: Eukaryota > Metazoa > Chordata > Hyperoartia > Petromyzontiformes > Petromyzontidae > Lethenteron > Lethenteron camtschaticum. The sequence goes on from WFAB01001613.1 coordinate 106,096, forward strand.
GAAATAATAAAAATAAAACATAATAAAATATTTTTATTTTTATTATTTTAAGTAATAAGGGAAGTAATGAAATAATAAAAATAAAACATAATAATATTTTATTGTTTTATTTTTATTATTTTAAGTAATAAGGGCAGTAATACAATAATACAAATAAAACATAATATTTTATTGTTCTATTTTTATTATTTCACTAAAATAAAACATTAAAATAAAACATAATAGAATAATTCTAACGACGTTTGGGCCACAACGCGGGCAGCCATCCTCAGGTGAAGAACAGGTCTGTCGGAAAGACAGCGTCTGAATGAACACCACCAGGCTTGGCAGCGTATATTTAAGCTGGGTTGGAGGGGGGAAGAGCGACTTTAATTATGTTTTATTATTTTATTATTTCCCTTCTACGTGACTTTACCGAAAGAACCAAGAAGATGAATCCCTGCAGTCACGAAAGCTTTAAATGTTTTATTTTTATTATTTTATTACTTCCCTTCTACGTGACTTTACCGAAAGAACCAAGAAGATGAATCCCTGCAGTCACGAAAGCTTTAAATGTTTTATTTTTATTATTTTATTACTTCCCTTCTACGTGACTTTACCGAAAGAACCAAGAAGATGAATCCCTGCAGTCACGAAAGCTTTAAATCGAAATGTCTTTGAGCTGTACGCCTTTTGGCGTCATCTGGTCTAGCACCAATTGAGACTAGGCTCTAAAGAAAGCTGTCTCAGGGGTGGACCAATCAGTTTCAAGGACAATGCATAATATTATCACGGCGTGTTTTTTGTTTGCATTTTGACCGCAAGTATTGTGGTTAATGCAGTGACATGAATCCTCGTAAAAAGATTTCAGTTTTGTTGCCAGAAAAGGTGGAAAACCCCTATTGCTACACCAGTTTGTTTTTTTAGACACAACACTTTTTGTGATCGTGTTAACACTCGATGCAATGGTAGATTGTGACGCGCGACCTCGCGCTCCCTTCGCGAACGCAATTGTGTGTTGCACCGACGTCAGTCGAGGAACCTAAACAGAAGACAAAGATACAATTCAAGGAAAGTAAAAACGTTCGTACTCCGCCGTTAATTCTTGTGTGCTGTTAGTCGCGTCTTTGAGTTGAACGGCGAGTTGTTCCTTTTCAAGCTGCAAGAAAACAACAAAACACACACTTCGCTGAGGTGACACAGACCTGTCGGAGAGACAGCGTCTGAACGACAGACCTGTTCTTCACCTGAAGACGGCTGCTTGCGTTGTGGCCGAAACGTCGTGAGAATTATTTTATTATGTTTTAGTTTTATTTTATTTTTTTGGGGAGGGAGGGGCTGGGTGGGGGGTGGAGAGGGGAGGGTGGGGAGGGGCTGGGTAGAGATGGCAGGGTGGGGAGGGGCTGGGTGGGGAGGGGCTGGGTGGAGAGGGGAGGGTGGGAAGGGGCTGGGTAGAGAGGGCAGGGTGGGGAGGGGCTGGGTGGGGAGGGGAGGGTGGGGAGGGGCTGGGTGGGGAGGGGAGGGTGGGGAGGGGCTGGGTGGGGAGGGGCTGGGTGGGGAGGGGCTGGGTGGGGAGGGTGGGGAGGGGCTGGGTGGAGAGGGGAGGGTGGGGAGGGGCTGGGTGGGGAGGGTGGGGAGGGGCTGGGTGGGGAGGGTGGGGAGGGAGGGGAGGGGCTGGGTAGAGAGGGGAGGGTGGGGAGGGGCTGGGTAGAGATGGCAGGGTGGGGAGGGGCTGGGTGGGGGGAGGGGAGGGCTGGGTGGGGAGGGTGGGGAGGGGCTGGGTGGGGAGGGAGGGGAGGGGCTGGGTGGAGAGGGCAGGGTGGGGAGGGGCTGGGTGGGGAGGGGCTGGGTGGGGAGGGTGGGGTGGGGCTGGGTGGAGAGGGGAGGGTGGGGAGAGGCTGGGTAGAGGGCAGGGTGGGGAGGGGCTGGGTGGGGGAGGGGAGGGTGGGGAGGGGCTGGGTGGGGGAGGGGAGGGTGGGGAGGGGCTGGGTGGGGAGGGGCTGGGTGGGGAGGGGCTGGGTGGGGGGTGGGAGGGGTGGGGAGGGGCTGGTCACCCCGTGGTGTCCTTATAAAACTCAACGTTTAACCTACTCACTACACTATACACGGCACGACACACTACACTCATACAGGTAGCAACAACAGGTTCCACACTGCTGCCCACCAGGGATTATTTGTCTGTCTGTCGTGCATATTTGTCTGTCGTGCACGAATGCGCTGTCCAACCAGGTTCCTACCTGCCCACTCTGAAGGAACGTGTTTAATATACTTTTTTTAAAACACACTTTAATAAAATGTACGGTACGAGTAATGGCAGAACTCCACGACTCCAGGAAGTGATTTACGCCCCGCGTGAGTTGAGCAGCGGACAATTAGACCCAAGCCGAAACACAGCGTGTAAAAAATATTGTTTAAAAATATTTTTTTATTTTTTTATGATATAGTATTGTCATCAGTCTGACACACGTATACCAAGTGTGCAGTCGATACGACATTGGGAAGTTGGTTAAACTATGAGACATCTTCTTTAGCAGTGGCAACATATAGTGATAGGTTTTTACCCTTTCAACTGGTACAAAAACTGACACCTTTATACAAGGCATCATGTTTGCAATAACCACAACACAAGCAGTCAAAATGCAAACAAAAAGAAACAACTCTGATGATGATAATGATATGCACTGTCCTTGAAGTTGATTGGTCCATACCCGAGACAGCTTTCCTTAGAGCCTAGTCTCCATTGGTGTTGGACCAGATGATGCCACAAGGCGCACAATTCAAAAACAGCGCACCATCAGAGTATTGAGAGCTCGGGATGAAGCATTTAAACTATGAGACATCTACTTTAGCAGTGGCAACATATAGTGATAGGTTTTTACCCTTTCAACTGGTACAAAAACTGACACCTTTATACAACAAGGCATCATGTTTGCAATAACCGCAACACAAGCAGTCAAAATGCAAACAAAACAGGTCCCTGCGGGGTGGGCTGGTAGGAACGAATAACCAAAGAATATAAACATAATGTATTGTTACACTTGTTTAGCCAGGAAAGCCTGAGTCTAAAGGTTTTTGTAGGGTCCTGCCAAGTGTTTGCAGAAGGGGGCGATGTTGCTACACCTAATCGGACATCAGACGGACGATATAATCTATTGTAGGCTGGTTCACTTCGTTCCTACCAGTAAAAGAATCAACTCTGATGATGATATGCACTGTCCTTGAAGTTGATTGGTCCACACCCGAGACAGCTTTTCTTAGAGCCTAGTCTCCACTGGTGTTGGACCAGATGATGCCACAAGGCGTACAACTCAAAGACAGCGCACTATCAGAGTATTGAGAGCTCGGGGTGAAGCATCTACACGATTGGAACCTCATTTGCCAGTAAAAATATGATAATTGGTTTTTTACCCTTCTATCTGGCAACAAAACTGACACATTTTCTACAAGGAGTCATGTTTGCATAGACCACAATACCTGCAGCCATAATGCAAACAAAAAACATAACTCTGATGATATGCACTGTCCTTGAAGTTGATTGGTCCACACCCGAGACAGCTTTTCTTAGAGCCTAGTCTCCACTGGTGTTGGACCAGATGACGCCAAAAGGCGTATCAGAGTTGTTTATTTTATGTTTGCATTTTGACTGCTTGTGTTGTGGTTATTGCAAACATGATGCCTTGTATAAAGGTGTCAGTTTTTGTACCAGTCGAAAGGGTAAAAACCTATCACTATATTTTGCCACTGGCAAAGGAGGTGTCTCATAATGTAAATGCTTACCCCGAGCTCTCAATACTCTGATAGTGCGCTGTCTTTGAGTTGTACGCCTTTTGGCGTCATCTGGTCCAACACCATGTGAGACTGGGCTCTAAGAAAAGCTGTCTCGGGTGTGGACCAATCAACTTCAAGGACAGTGCATATCATTATCATCATCAGAGTTGTTTATTTCTGTTTGCATTTTGACTGCTTGTGTTGTGGTTATTGCAAACATGATCCCTTGTATAAAGGTGTCAGTTTTTGTACCAATTGAAAGGGTAACAACCTATTACTATAAGTTGGTTAAAATTGAGTTTGCAAGATTTGAGGACACGACAACAGACAGAGTGAGTGAAATAGAAACGCGTCAATGAGCAGCGCTGCCGCTGGCACCCACCTGTTTCTCTCGAGTTGAGGTCTGCAAAGCGTCGATTGTCTCCTGGGCAACTCTCATCGCAGTCTCCTTCTTGTCGACATCACAGTCAACTCTGACGTTACAAATGTTCAACTTGAACAATTGACAGTGCATAGAGTTGAACATTTCCGTCAGGTGATCTTCAATCTTTGAAAGAAAACAAAACACGACGCGTGACACAAGGAGCGTGTGTCAACAGCTCTCCAAGCCGTAGTATCGTGAACAAAGCAAGATTTTCTGCCGCCGATGACTGATTATTCGTGATAAAGGTTTCTGGGGTAGCTCGCTTAAGTATCGAGTGCCGTAACCCTCCACCACCGGGAAGGTTTGTCACGTAAACAAAACGCGTCAGTTAATTCGTTACTTCAGCCCACCGGTGTGTTGGAGAGTTAATGCGCAACAGGTACACATCCATACTCACGCGATCTAACACAAAAAACCTTGATTGTGAATATAGTTGGTCGCGAAAGCCTGCTACGTGTTACACCGATTATTACTCCGCTTCAACCGAATATTCGACCAAGTCATATGTATAAGCACAACCAACACCACCACAACCACCACCACCACAACAACCACCACAACCACCACCACAACCACCACCACCACAACAACCACCACAACCACCACCACAACCACCACCACCACCACCACAACCACCACAACCACCACCACAACCACCAACACCACCACAACCACCACCACCACAACCACCACCACAACCACCAACATAACCACCACAACCAACACCACAACCACCAACACCACAACCGCCAACACCACCACAACCACCACCACCACAACCACCACCACAACCACCACAACCACAACCACCACAACCACCACCACAACCACCACCACAATCACCAACACCACCACCACAACCACCACCACCACACCACCACAACCACCACCACCACAACCACACCACAACCACCACACCACCACAACCACCACCACCACAACCAACACCACCACAACCACCACCACAACCACCACCACCACCACCACAACCACCACCACCAACCACCACCACAACCACCACCACCACAACCACCACAACCACCACCACCACAACCACCACCACCACAACCACCACCACAACCACCACCACAACCACCACACCACCACAACCACCACCACCACAACCACCACCACCACAACCACCACAACCACCACACCACCACCACAACCACCACCACCACACCACCACCAACACCACCACAACCACCACCACCACCACCACCACCACAACCACCACCACAACCACAACCACCACCACCACAACCACCACCACAACCACCACCACCACAACCACCACCACCACAACCACCACCACAACCACCACCACCACAACCACCACCACAACCACCACCACAACCACCACCACAACCACAACCACCACCACAACCACCACCACAATCACCAACACCACCAACACCAACACCACCACCACAACCACCACCACAACCACCACCACAACCACCAACACCACCACCACAACCACCACCACAACCACCACCACAACCACAACCACCACAACCAACACCACCACAACCACCACCACCACCACAACCAACACCACCACAACCACCACCACCACAACCACCAACACCACCACAACCACCACCACCACAACCACCACCACCACAACCAACACCACAACCACCAACACCACCACAACCACCACAACCACCACAACCACCACAACCACCACCACCACAACCACCACCACCACAACCACCACCACCACCACCACCACAACCACCACCACCACCACCACCACAACCACCACCACCACCACCACCACAACCACCACCACCACAACCACCACAACCACCACCACCACCACAACCACCACCACCACCACCACCACAACCACCACCACCACCACCACAACCACCACCACCACCACCACCACAACCACCACCACCACAACCACCACCACAACCACCACCACCACAACCACCACCACCACAACCACCACCACCACCACCACCACCACAACCACCACCACCACCACAACCACCACCACCACCACCACCACCACAACACCACCACCACAACCACCACCACCACAACCACCACCACAACCACCAACACCACCACAACCACCACCACCACAACCACCACCACAACCACCACACACCACCACCACCACACCACCACCACACCACCACCACCACAACCACCACAACCACCACAACCACCACCACAACCACCACACCACCACAACCACACCACCACCACCACAACCACCACCACCACAACCACCACCACCACCACCACAACCACCACCACCACCACCACAACCACCACCACCACAACCACCACCACCACCACCACCACAACCACCACCACCACCACCACAACCACCACCACCACAACCACCACCACCACAACCACCACCACCAACACCACCACAACCACCACCACCACAACCACCACCACAACCACAACACCACCACCACCACAACCACCACCACCACAACCACCACCACCACAACCACCACCACCACCACAACCACCACAACCACCACCACCACAACCACCACAACCACCACAACCACCACCACAACCACCACCACCACAACCACCACCACCACAACCACCACACCACCACAACCACCACCACCACCACCACCACCACAACCACCACAACCACCACCACCACAACCACCACCACAACCACAACACCACCACCACCACAACCACCACCACCACAACCACCACCACCACAACCACCACCACCACCACAACCACCACAACCACCACCACCACAACCACCACAACCACCACAACCACCACCACAACCACCACCACCACCACAACCACCACCACCACCACAACCACCAACACCACCACAACCACCACCACCACCACCACCACCACAACCACCACAACCACCACCACCACAACCACCACCACAACCACCACAACCACAACCACAACCACCACCACAACCACCAACATAACCACCACAACCACCACCAACACCACCACAACCACCACCACCACAACCACCACAACCACCACCACCAACACCACCACAACCACCACCACCACCACCACAACCACAACCACCACAACCACCACAACCACCACAACCACCACCACCACAACCACCACCACACACCACCACAACCACCACAACCACCACAACCACCACCACCACAACCACCACCACCACCACCACCACCACCACCACAACCACCACCACCACAACCACCACAACCACCACAACCACCACCACCACAACCACCACCACCACCACCACAACCACCACAACCACCACCACCACAACCACCACCACAACCACCACCACCACAACCACCACCACAACCACCAACATAACCACCACAACCACCACCAACACCACCACAACCACCACCACCACAACCACCACAACCACAACCACCACCACCACAACCACCACCATCACAACCACCACAACCACCACCACCACCACAACCACCACCACCACCACAACCACCACAACCACCACCACCACAACCACCACAACCACCACAACCACCACCACCACCACCACAACCACCACCACCACAACCACCACAACCACCACAACCACCACCACCACCACCACCACCACAACCACCACCATCACAACCACCACCACCACCACAACCACCACCACCACAACCACCACCACAACCACCAACACCACCACAACCACCACCACAACCACCACCACAACCACCACCACCACCACCACAACCACCAACACCACCACAACCACCAACACCACCACAACCACCACCACCACAACCACCACCACCACAACCACCAACACCACCACAACCACCACAACCACCACCACAACCACCACCACCAACACCACCACCACCACAACCACCACAACCACCAACACCATCACAACCACCACCACCACAACCACCAACACCATCACAACCACCACCACCACAACCACCAACACCATCACAACCACCACAACCACCACCATCACAACCACCACCACCACCACCACCACAACCACCACCACCACAACCACAACCACCACAACAACCACCACAACCACCACCACCACCACCACCACAACCACCACCACCACAACCACCAGCCAAGTGCTGTGAACATAAAGAGGCAAAGTGCAGATCTGCAGCTCCTTGCTCGTGCCACTGCTGGCAGAAGGACCTCCACTAGAGGGAGCTCGAGACAACCTCAGAAGATACTCGTAGTTCTTTCGGTAAAGTCACCAAGTAGGTAGAACATGAAATTAAAATGAATAAAAATATTGTTTTATTTTTATAAATTTTAATTTCATTTTTTTACCGACGTGACTTTAAAATTAATAAAAATATTTTTTATTTTTATTAATTTTTATTTCATTTTTTACCTACGCGACTTTAAAATTAATAAAAATATTTTTTTATTTTTATTAATTTTAATTTCATTTTTTAATCTACGTGACTTTAAAATTAATACAAATATTTTTTATTTTTATTAATTTTAATTTCATTTTTTTACCTACATGACTTTAAAATTAATAAAAATATTTTTTTTTTTATTAATTTTAATTTCATTTTTTTACCTACGTGACTTTAAAATTAATAAAAATATTTTGTATTTTATTAATTTTTATTTCATTTTTTTACCTACATGACTTTAAAATTAATAAAAAAAAATTTATTTTTACCTACGTGCCTTTAAAATTAATAAAAATATTGTTTTATTTTTATTAATTTTAATTTCATTTTTTACCTCCATTACTTTAAAATGAATAAAAATATTGTTTTATTTTTATTAATTTTAATTTCATTTTTTACCGACGTGACTTTAAAATTAATAAAAATATTTTTTATTTTTATTAATTTTAATTTCATTTTTTAATCTACGTGACTTTAAAATTAATAAAAATATTGTTTTATTTTTATTAATTTTAATTTCAATTGTTACCTACGTGACTTTAAAATTAATAAAAATATTGTTTTATTTTTATTAATTTTTATTTCATGTTTTACCTACGTGACTTTAAAATTAATAAAAATATTGTTTTATTTTTATTAATTTTAATTTCATTTTTTACCTACGTGACTTTAAAATGAATAAAAATATTGTTCTATTTTTATTAATTTTAATTTTATTTTTTTTACCTACGTGACTTTAAAATTAATAAAAATATTGTTTTATTTTTATTAATTTTAATTACATTTGTTACCTACGTGACTTTAAAATTTATAAAAAAGATTGTTTTATTTTTATTAATTTTAATTTCATGTTTTACCTATGTGACTTTAAAATTAATAAAAATATTGTTTTATTTTTATTAATTTTGATTTCATTTTTTATCTACGCGACTTTAAAATTAATAAAAATATTGTTTTATTTTTATTAATTTTAATTTCATTGTTTACCTACGTGACTTTAAAATTAATAAAAATATTGTTTTATTTTTATTAATTTTAATTTCATTTTTTACCTCCGTGACTTTAAAATTTATAAAAATATTGTTTTATTTTTATTAATTTTAATTTCATTTTTTACCTACCTGACTTTAAAATTTATAAAAATATTGTTTTATTTTTATTAATTTTTATTTCATTAAAATTAATAAAAAATATTGTTTTATTTTTATTAATTTTAATTTCATCTTTTACCTACGTGACTTTAAAATTAATAAAAATATTATTTTATTTTTATTAATTTTAATTTCATTTTTAACCTACGTGACTTTAAAATTAATAAAAACATTATATAAGAACGGGAGACAGCAGAGCCTCACCATTCTGGCGAATTGCCCGATGATGCTGGTTGCAATTACCAGCGAAACGTCGTGCTACTCAAATTGTAAATGTTGTGGCTTCAACACACCGGTGGGCTAAAGCAGGGAACTATTTGTCTTTGTCAACGTGACACATTTTTACTGATTGGCCATGTCGGGTGGTGGAGGGTTACGACACATTTATAAATAACGCGATCTAAACCCAAAAACGTTGATTATGAATAACATTGGTCGCGAAAGCCTGCTACGTGTTAAACTGAATTTTAATTTCATTGTTTTCCTACTTGACTTGAAAATTAATAAAAATATAGTTTTATTTTTATTAATTTTAATTTCATTTTTTACCTACATGACTTTAAAATTAATAAAAATATTGTTTTATTTTTATAAATTTTAATTTCATTTTTTACCTACGCGACTTTAAAATTAATAAAAATATTGTTTTATTTTTATTAATTTTAATTTCATTTTTTACCTACGTGACTTTAAAATTAATAAAAATATTGTTTTATTTTTATTAATTTTAATTTCATTTTTTACCCACGTGACTTTACCGAAAGAACCAAGAGTATGAATCCTTGCAGTCACGAAAGCTTCTAATCTAGAACCTCAGTAGAGGCTGACTCTTCCACTCCGCCCAGACGTCTTGGAAGAGACGGCAGTGCCCACACTTTACCCCACCATGCGGCCTGCCATGTCACTGTGCTGCACCAATACATACTGCAGAGTAGACAGAGGTGGGGCATTTTAGACATGTGCCTATTAAACCTGCCACGCCTGGAGATAACAACCTGCTGACCATTGCACCATGGCAGCAAGCTTCATGAAACTAAATAAATTAGTATTAAATTTCGATTTAAAGCTTCTTTCGTGACTGCAGGGATTCATCTTCTTGGTTCTTTCGGTAAAGTCACGTAGAAGGGAAATAATAAAATAATAAAAATGTAACATAATAAAATAATAAAATTTCGATTTAAAGTTTCTTTCGTGACTGCAGGGATTCATCTTCCTGGTTCTTTCGGTAAAGTCGCGTAGAATGGAAATAATAAAATTATAAAAATTTTACATAATAAAATAATAAACTTTTGATTTAAAGCTTTCGTGACTGCAGGGATTCATCTTCTTGGTTCTTTCGGTAAAGTCACCACGTAGAAGGGAAATAATAAAATAATAAAAATAAAACATAATAAAATACAATTCTCACGACGTTTCGGCCACAACGCAAGCAGCCGTCCTCAGGTGAAGAACAGGTCTGTCGGAAAGACAGCGTCTGAATGAAACACCTGTTCTTCACCTGAAGACGGCTGCTTGCGTTGTGGCCGAAACGTCGTGAGAATTGTTAAATGTTTTATTTTTACTATTTTATTATTTCCCTTCTACGTGGTGACTTTACCGAAAGAACCAAGAAGATAAATTATTATTTCCCCAGAATGACTGTTTTGTTAATCTGAAATAACGACGCGCGTGTGTGGACATGTTTCAATGTGACAAGTGTGTGGTCTCGCCTTTCGCCCATCAAGCAGCAGCGCGCTCTGCGAAGGTTGATGCTGTTCACTGGTCGTTGCTTGAGCTACGAACAACATTTTTCGCACAATTAAGTCAAGTGCATCGTTCATAAGAGCACTGCACGAGATGTACATCATATTTCGATTTAAATCAGGGATTCATCTTCTTTTCCAAGAATGACTGTATTGTTAAAAATGACTGTCTCGTACCGCATCCGTGAACATAAACAAAAAGCAGTGAGAATGATTTTATTGTTTTATTTTTATTATGTTATTATTTCCCTTCTACGTGACTTTACCGAAAGAACCAAGAAGATGAGTAGATGTACATTGTACACGTTTACACATATTGCTTTTGAGAACTTTCGAACTGTTAAGGGCTCAGCTCCGCCGGGGTGTAAGATGAGTATCATGAACATGAATAAATCTTCAATAAAAGTGCGTTTTGATATAAGGGACTTGCCCCGTAGAACATCAGAGAACTGACCCAAATTTTTTTCCAAAACTTGGGAGACAAAAGCCAGTGTTAAAGGAAGCCACCAACGAAACGAAACTAAACTTTTTATTTCGATTTAAAGCTTTCGTGACTGCAGAGATTCATCTTCTTGGTTCTTTCGGTAAAGTCACGTAGAAGGGAAATAAAACATAATAAAATAATTGCTATGTTTTATTTTTATTATTTTATTATTTCCCTTCGACAAAATAATAAAAATAAAACATAATAAAACAATGATGTTATTTTTTTAATTTTATTATTTCCCTTCTACTAAATAATAAAAATAAAACATAATAAAATAATTGGTATTATGTTTAAAATGTATTATTTTATTATTTCCCTTCTACCAAATAATAAAAATAAAACATAATAAAACAATGATGTTATTTTTTTAATTTTATTATTTCCCTTCTACAAAATAATACAAATAAAACATAATAAAATAATTATGTTATTATTTTTATTTTATTATTTCCCTTCTACAAAATAATAAAAAACATAATAAAATAATTGTTATGTTTAAATTGTATTATTTTATTATTTCCCTTCTACAAAATAAAAAAAAATAAAACATAATAAAATAATGATGTTATTATGTAAATTTTTTATTATTTTATTATTTCTCTTCTACGTGACTTTACCGAAAGAACCAAGAAGATAAACTCTTTATTTTACCACGTGAGAGCCCACGCGACTACATAGCTCTTTCTCAGAAGCCACCTGGCCACACTTTGTTGACAGCTCAACAAAGTGGTCCATCACGTGCCAATTCACATCAGCCAAATTACTCTTCAACGCACGTTTCCAACCGTGGATTGTCCGCGCGTGCAAGTGCTACCATCATTCCCGTCAACAGCTAAACAAAGCACCGTCCCGTACTTTCTGACGTCAAACGCCGGTTGAAAAGCGCCGCAGAATTCGTGCTCAAGATGAATGTGGACATCAAAGACGCGGGATCTCGTTTCGAGAAGAAAAATTAGCGGCGCGATTCGTTTACAGACAAGACCAGGCGACACACGGCGATGACCTCCAGATGAAACGAAAACCTTGACCTTGCCAGCGTCACTTGACCATGCCCCAGTTGACTCACCTTCAAATAGTGTCCTCTGAGCTTGACCTTGCTGCACCTGCCCAGTTTCACCGCTGCCTTGTCCGCGTTGATCCCTTCCACGACCCACTTGACCTTGTCCGTGTCGACCCAAAGTGTGACCTAACTGCAGCTGGACTTCGCCCGGCGGACAGCGAGATTGCCTTGGCTGACTCAGGCCCTGACGAGGTAGACCTCGGCCTTGCCCCACCAGAACATGCACGTCACCTGACAGTCCCGGGCTCTGCCCGGGTTGACGTTGACCCTCTTTTGGCCGAGTCTGAGCTCGGCCCAATTGGGTTGTTTTTGTTCCGTCGCGATCTGTCCCCTGCCCCGGCTGCTCATGTCCTTTAATTGCCTCTCCGTTGGCTTCTCCCGGCCGACCCTGCTGCCCTTTGCTACCCAAACCTTCATTCGATGGCCCCTGGATTTTCCCAGACTGACCTTCATCTTGTCCCGTCTGGCTGCACCCGTGAGCCAATATCTCCTGGAACGGCCTCACTTGTCCCCGACCGTTGCCCGGCTGACTCTGGCCACGGTGTGACGGCCCCTGGCCCTGCCTAGATTGACGGTGACCTTGTTCCGGCTTCCCCTCACTCTCGTAAAGACTGCCCAAGATGCTCTTTATGTCGAAGGCGGGGGGGAGTGTGGGGAAAGTGCCGTCCCAATTTCTACCGAGGGTTTCGCTACCGTTGCCCTCCATGCTGCGTCCTTTGTAAACTCCTTAGACAGCCGTCTTCCTGTATGACGCACAGGCACCGCACGTGCGCACGAGACAAAACAAATGTGGAATGTGTTAAGACAGTGCTACTGTGTAGCGAACCACGCGGCACCAGCGGCGTGACCTCTTCGCAAAGCTTATATTTTTCTCTCTCTCTGGGTTTTTTGTTTTCTCGCTCTGCCTGTGTC